>JANUWF010001201.1:1455000-1711441 GCA_026120185.1 Voacanga thouarsii
ACTTCAAGGAACTCTGTGATTGAAAATGATCATAATTCCAAATTTTATGTTAAAGTGGATGATTACATATATCTGAAACCAGATTAGTAGTGATTTTAGAAGTTCAGATTTATAGCTTTATTAAGAAGTAATCTTGTCCTTTTTTTTCTTAGTGACAGAAGGAATGAAGATCAAGGTGGGTGAAGGTTTATTTAATTATGTCATTGTTTTTTGTCCTCAGTGAATTTTTATGACTTTTGATGGATGCCATGGTTAGAATTGTGGTTTTGTTTTGGACTACTTTGAACTAATGTCAAGGATTAGATTCATGATACTTATCAGACTTCATTTAGTTTTTTTGGGGTATATTTAGTTATTATTAATGAAAGATGGAATTTTGAATGTTCATTCAATGGATGATAGTTGATTGTTAATATTAGAGGTTTTCATAGTTCTATATGTATAGTAGATGATCTTGTTAAAGTAGAAGGAAAAAAAATTTGTCACTATCATCGTATTGAATTCAATGTTCATTCACTACATATGTAAAAAATATGAAAATTTATCCAAAAATTGCGTACTATTTTTTTTTTTTTTGAAATTTTAAAGCTTGGCAAAAAGTATTAATTACAACAACAAGAAAATCGTAGCAAATAAGCATTACCAACGGTTATGTCAATTTAAAAAAGAACCATAACAAAAAGGATTATTTCCAATAGAAATTTAATTGTAACAAATAATATTCTCCACAGTTATAAAATGTTAAAAAAAACTGTGACAAAAAATTGAAATATTAACCAACAGTTAATAATCATTACGAAAAACTGTGTCAAAAGTCCATGAACAAATACTACACTTTATTTCCAATGACTCCAAAACTGTAGTAAATTCATGGCAAAAGGTATTCCCCATGGCTACACAACTGTGCCAAACTTTTTGCTACGACTGTAATGCCTATGCCTCGAAAACCATGGCGTTTCTATGGCAAAAATGTATTTGCCATAGTTTTGACCAATTTCGCCACACTTTCTCTGGCGTTGCTAAAAGTCACTTTTTTGGTAGTGATTTATGGTTATTATTATGAAGAATTCTTTGATAGATGACTACTTACTCCCTTATTTTAATCTTATTTTGTGTAGAATGCTGGGAATAGAGATTTGATGAAAAAACAAGGCAAAAGGCTAAAAAAGCTATTAAGAAAGTAGAGATGTGGCACAACCTAAGCACATATGCCTAGCTCTGCTAAAATTCAAAACCTAGAACTTCAAACTTTAGGTAGATACTAGTGCCGGCTAAGACCACAAAAGTGGTGTTGTTCAAATTTAAAGATTAGAAATGGTAGAACTTTAATGAATTTGCAGTGTTGTACAAGTCGAGATAACTAGCGAAGCTTATAGCATGGATCTAGGAAAAATAAGTATAAGTGGGCCAGATAAGCTAACCAGAGTGGCACTGCTCAATATCCCAGAAAGCCCCTATTTTCTAATTTTCAGGGATTTTCAAGAGAAAGCTATAAATACCACTCTTTACAAATGTTAGGGCACAATTTCCCAGAGTGGTCGTTGCCATGAATACTCAAAAACACCTAAGAGGCACTAAAGAAAGGATCAAGGTCATTCATGATGAGAAAAAGAGCATTCTCAAGAAGGGTTGTAAGGAAGAGAAAGAGACTACTTGTCTATGAGTTTTCTCCAACTTTTCTTTTTAATCTTATTTTGTTAATGTTGGACTACATTAATTTGTATTGTATTTGAAGGGATGAAGTCTTATTTTTCTTTGTTTTGAACTATTTTTTGTTTTATTGAGATATATTTTTAGTTATCGATTGTAGTTTATATTTTGTGGATTTATTGGTGCGTGTTTTTGAGTGTAGGAAGCATTATCAATAAAATCCACAATCAATCAAGTTTTAATGAATTGCTAAACACTAATCCATACATATGGACAAGTATACCCGTCATATGGTATAGGGAATAGCGATTATTGAATCCATGAGAACTTGGCCCCTATCTTTCTTTACTCTAATATTTATTGTTTAGCCGATTAAATAAGAAGATAAAGTAAAAAAGCCTACTAATCTAATATACTAGAGAATAGATCAAGTTCACACAACAAAAGTCACAAGGATTATCAAGAAGTAAAAAATAAGGAGAAAAGACATGTAAAGAAGAAATCATCCAAGTGTCCGTCAAGTAAAAGAAACGCCCTTAAATCAATTAAGTCCCAATCCAAATGCTAATATGAGTTAAAAAGATGAATTGACTCCCTTTTGAGTTATGAAATTCCTATTCTTAGTCTAATCAAATGATATCTCTACCTCCCTAATTAAATCTAAGATGCATTAAGAACAACTCAGTTATGAAATAATAATAATAATAATAATAATAATAATAATAATAATAATAATAATAATAATAATAATAATAATAATACCCTATCTCTAGGCAATATTTTTAATTCTCAAACAATTGATGTCCTTATCTCTAGGTAACACTAAAGCCCTTCCTATGGAAGAAATATACCCTTATCTCTAGATGATATTAATCTCTTTTTTATTACCAAGTCTTTCTCTTAACTCTCTCTCGAGTTATTAAAGGATAACAAAATAGTGAATTAATTAGTTCGGAATGATCACTTCAACACAAAGAAATTAAGTAATGAAATACTTGAATTAGAATTAAATATAGATAAAAGAAATTCAATACAAAACCATAAATCTAGGAATATCCTCAAATACAATTAAAACATGATAAACTCACATTGTTAACAAATTACAAAGAAAAAGAAAAGAAAAAGAAACCACTCATAGACAAGTAAGCCTTCTTCGTCTCCCTTGATACTTTTTATTCTTGGTGTTCTTGAATTCTCTAGGAGTTTTCTAATTACATAGAGTGAAAACTAATTTAATAGGTGTTATTCTCCTACATTTATAAGAGTTCAGATTGCCAAAATATCAATACAAAAGTCCTAATTTATGATTGAATCAGTTTCTAAAAGATCTCCACATAAGTTGCCAAAATCTACTAAAAGAAAGAAATCTCGCTACCATTAAGTCAACAATAGGCTGACATCAACTTAAGTGGACCATTCGGAGTCAGTTTAACTCTGTTCAACCTTGAAATTACTTTATTATTATTATTATTATTGTTGTTGTTGTTGTTGTTGTTGTTGTTGTTGTTGTTGTTGTTGTCTACAAGTGTGCTCGGTCGGTTCAGCTACTTGGGCCAGCACCGGTTCAGTCTTAGTTTTCTAATTTTATGCACTTTTTCACCATATTTTCCATCTAATCAATTCTACAAAAAAGATAGAAAAATGGTGGGAATTAATAGTCATTTGAGTACAGAATCATAACAAATATAACAAAAATGACCCTTAAAATATAGGTGCATTTAGTCCCCATTATTTATTGATTTAGATTTCTCTTTTTCTAATGAATTCAAAAGATGAAGTTAGAAATTAAGTGCTAAATTGATTTAATGCTTGATTTGTTTTTCTTTGATAGTTTGAGAGAGGATTTTTAAAAAAGAACATGGGCAATTAATGCAGTTGTGGTGTTTCCTAAAGATAGGAACATTTCACTTTTTAGATTTGAAATTTGGGATTGTTGAGTTTAATACTCTTTAAGTCTAATTTGGGAGATAGAGATACCCTCAAAATGGATTTAAAGATATGGGGTTCATGACTTAAGAGAGAGTGAATCTCTAATTAGGGCAATCCTTCCAATGCTAGTTTGGGTTCTCAATGGGCTAAATTAGTGTTCAATATTTAGCTAGTATTGTGGGGATTTCATTCAATTACATGTCTTATCTCCTTTTTTTATTTTTGAATAGATTTTGTAACCTTGGGTTACTCATTGTGTATAAGTGAGTTGCTATACTCTCTAGATGAATTGTCGTATTTTGTTTATTGAATTTGATTGGCCAAACAATGAAATAATAGTAAAGTAGGACTACTCACCACCTTCTCGAGTATTCGATACTTGCCCTTACAATACTATATTATATGATAGGTATACTTGTGTAAAATATATGTATGTGTGACTAATTATGGCATTTAATTTTTAAAATTTGAGTGATTGTAGATGTTATTAGTTTTCTATTCTAATTCACATAAAGCACACAACAATACCTTACTGTTCCAACATAAAAAAATATCAGGCTCAAGGCTGAGAACTACCAATTGGTGGGAGATGAGCTTTACAAAAGAAGCTGCAGAGGCTTGCTGATGAAATGTTTTAGTAGAGAGAATACTAACAAAGCTCTTGCTGCGTTCGATGAAGGGTTATGCGATGCTCACCAAGTTACCCTAAAATTAAGATAGACACTTGATAGGCATGGGTTTTACTAGCCAACTGTCTTGGCCTATTGTTTTAAATATGTAAAATGTTGTGAAGAACACCAGAAATATGGATAGTTGTGGTGGGTTCCAACAGCAAACTACATCTTATCTTCAAACCTTAGGCGTTCGAAGGATAGGTGCTCGATGTACTTGGTAAGATTTACCCACTGTCCTCTCAGGTTCATACTTTTATTCTGGTTGCTATGGATTATTTTAGCAAATGGGTAGCGGCAAGTTCAATGGCTAAGATAAACTAGCATAGGGTTAGCAAATGTATTAAGGAGTATATTAGTGTTAGCTGTCTAAAGCTCTAGCCGGTCGATCGGCTAAGATATGGCAATTTGGCAAGCTGAAGCCCTGCCTTTAGATAGATTTGCTAACATAGAATTTAATTCATTTTGTGAATGAATTGATGAAACCTAAAAAATTGGATAATATGAGATTTATTTTATGAACCAAAACTCCAATTAAATTTATAGGAGCACATGCAGATCCCTACAATTGAGGGAGTTGTGCTTGGGAGAATGAAAATAAACTAAAAGTAGGAACAAAAGCAGTTGAAATATGACTAAAAACAACCACTATTAATGAGTGAATGGAAGAAAAGCCTCTAAACTCTATGAATGTCGAATTCTATCCTCTTCTATACCTTCCTACCACTTTTAAGGAGTTTGAACCCCAATGTTTACTACCTTCTGCAATTTTCTAGTAATGTTGCCTTTCTCAAGATTAATGGCAAACATCGAGAGAAAATAAACTCTTGATTAAGTCAAAATTCCATCCATATACCTGAATGTTTGGCTTTAGCCATTTCATGCTCATTTTCCTAAAAAATAGGTGCTATCTTCTAATCGATAAACCAATTAGGTTAGAAGGGTCAGCTAATCTTGGATCAAATGAGTGATCCATCAAACAACCCTGGCCATATGCTTGCCGCTCGTGTAGCTATTTCAATATTTTGCTTGTCAACACTTTATCCCCCTTTTGTTCTTTGAGAATTAGATGATCTCGGAGAACAAAACATCTCTTCATGCTTTGTATATGTTGGAAAGTATGCCTTCAAAGACTATGTATTATGTGTAAACATATTGCAATAAAATATTTATTCATTTAATTTAGTTTGCTTCTTATATTATTGCATATTTAAAGGTCCAAATATGATAAGTAATGGTCAATGTGATGGGTTGTTCTTCACAATAAGGTATAGACTATGGGTACTTGTCATACAAGTAAAATTGAGTTCTTAGTCGTTTGATAGAATTGGCCATTTCATCAAGGTAAGACTATTATGTCATGATTTTCAATGTGGAATGGTTTACCTTGAATCAGTGAGTAGTTCACTCATACCATAAGTATAAGCATAAGTATATTTCGAATACGTAGAACTAGATCTATAATAGTGGTCTCTCTTAAAGAACTATAATTATAGAAACCAGACTATTACTACTACAGAGTGGATGGATAACTTCATACTTGAGTGTGAGTTGTTGATGTGGCGATTATATCAACATATACTTTGATATGTTGATTGGGTGAGCTTTCTTTGATATATGTTGAGTAAGCTTTCTTTTGTGAGATTAATATCCTTGTATGTTGAGGGATTAGTCTAGTTAGTTAAGACGGACTCATGCAACAGAGTTTCTATGCTTCACTTAGTGAAGTTAAATCACTCCCTTGTGATTGTCCAAGATAATCTAATGATCTAGGGCCTTGGAAACGTGATTCTAGAATGTGTGCTTTTGAGTAGCTTACAATGATAAGCAGGTACATTCAAGTGAGTCATAGATTATTAGACTAGAGATCTAAAGATGGTAGATGTCTTTGAGATACGTGTTAGTACATTTATCCTGTCTCATTAATTGGTGTTACATAAAGGGTTCTTTCAGTTATTTCACTTGTAGGTCGGAGACATTGCTTTAGCAATATTATGCTTGGGGCAAATATTTTCATATGGTAATAAATGAAAATATTTTCATACGGTGATAAATGAAAATATTTAAAATGATAAAATACTGCTATTTAATAGTAAGGGCATTTTGGTCATTTTAGTATACATGAATAATATGTCTTTTGGTCCTCGAAGTAGCTCAAGTTACCTTGGTGTTATTTAGACACGGTTTAGGCTTAGTGGATAATGATTTGGAAGAGAAATAAAATTTATTCTAAGGGTCGAATTAGAATTAATTAGTCTTGGTTTTTAATAAGGCCCAAAAAAGATAATTAATTAATTAAGAAAATTGAGCTGGAATAAATTAATTAATTAGGTTGATATATGTTGACATATATTAAGAGTCCAATTAGAATTAATTAGTTAGTCTTGAGTATTTAATCAGGAATAGAAAAGATAATTAATTAATTAAGAGGATTGGAGCTAGTCTTGAATTGTTTTATTTAGCACAACACCTAGGCCGATTGGGCTTGGTGATTTCGACCGTTAGGATTTTGGAAGCCCTAAGGCTGGCTGAAATATGTAGGGGAAAAAAAATCAAGCGTTGTGTAATTAATTTTTGAGAGTGTGCCACCTCCTCTGGGTTTTCTCTTCCATGTTCTTTCTTTTCCTTCTCTATGGTAGAGTGATTTTATCCAAGAAAGGAGCTCTCACCAAGCTAACTCCTAGAGCATGGTAAAGTCATACTCCAGAAGATAACGAGAAGAAGCTTGGAGACACATAATGCGAGAGTAGAAGATTCGCGGGAGTTCCAGTTGAATAGCAGGCACCTCCTTCTTTCCTTCCAATGCAAGAGGTTCCAGTGCAACCTGACTCCTCGCTGGTTAATCCAAACTAATATGAAAAAAAAAGTACTCTCTCCTAGATGTGGCTCGAAAAACTGAAAATTTTTCGCTGCGTTTTCTTTGATATTTTTCGTTTTGATTCTTCAAGTCATATTAGAGCCTGGTTTTCATCTAGGAGCGTGTACTAGGGTTAAAAACTAGAAAATATGGTTCCTTTACTATTAAAAAATGAATTTTTTGTGAATTCATGTGATCCCTCAAACATTTGTTTCTAGAATTCATGTCCGCAATGCACTTAGAGGCATAGGATCATGTATTCTAATAGTTTTCCTATCAATTTTTTTTTTTTAAAGTAAATTTGTTGTACGCCTTATGGTTAGAGGCACAGGTGCTTGTAAAGACATGTTTTTTATGCCTAGTTTAGCATTTCGTTATATCCTCTTAACCTGTAAATCTTGGGGACTAAAGAACGTGATTGTTGGAAATTTTTTTAGGGGTGAAAAAATGGCCGAAATATTAAATTTTTTTAGAAATTGGCGAACTCTAGAATGGACCCAGTGCTAGGTGGGCCGATCGGACTAGGCGCCAGGTCCATTCTGCCCAACCGGAGTTTGTGGAGAAATAATTTGGACGCGGCACCAGGTGGGCCCAACGAACCAGGTGCCAGGTCTATTCTGTCCAGAGGCATTTGTGTGCAAATTGTCCAAGAAAAGGAAAGCACTACTGAAGTTCTGTACCTCAATTTTTTTCCTTGATGTAATCATGTTTTGAAACTATTATATGAGGTTAATTTTCTACAATAGTTTTATTTATCTATGAATGAATAATTTGCATGAAAATGAATAATAAAGGATGGAACCACCTTAGGATTAACACACGGTCAGAAATTTTTAATTGATGATGTTTAATCCATTGTTTGGTCACCTAAAAATAAATGAATAGTTTGAGCATGAAAAAGTTTACTTTTTGTTATCTTGCTTATTTCGCTTTTGTGATCAAATATGCGAGTTCTTGTGAGACCCAAGTCTCACTAGATAGGACAGTTTTTTGATAAAAACGTTTTAATCTAAGAAACATTAAAAATAAAAAAGTTCATAGTTTATTCTCTTAAAGGGCATAATCCTTGACATAGAGAATAATGTTGAACTTAAGGTTATTTATTAAAAGTTTTACTTTGTTATTAACTTAGGATAGTAAAATAAATTTATAGTTTATTCTCTCAAAGGATTTAATCCTTGACATAGAGAATAATATTGAATTTTAGATTTTTTACTAAAGTTAATGAAACCATAAGATTATAGAAAAATGTTTTTGTGCTTAAAACTCTATTTTTTTAGTAAAAGATTAAGAGGGAGAGGGGTTTCAATGACCCCATGGCTTTTATCACAACTTTTATTAGAGATAGTGGATTTTCTCGTATAATTCTGAGCATGACCCCCTGTAGGATGGATTTCCACAAGTATCTAGAACTAATGGAAGAGTAAAATTAAAAGCCTAAGGTATTTGTTAGGATCGACCGACCTATGTTGGAGGTTTTTAGCGTTAGATTACCCGTAGGTGGTGTAAATTAGTGGCCATCCTATCAGTGAAACTTTTTCTAGACCATTACCTATTTTAAGAAGTTTTGATTCGTGATGGTTATGTACTTAACTTATGATGCTATTAATCTTCCTATGAAGCTCTGTCAGCTTCTCTAAGAGCAAAACTATTCATATTATTGATAATGATTTTAAGAGTTATCTATTATCAAAGAAATAATATAAAGAATGTGCATTTTATTTTTGGCAAGCTAAATGAATGTTTTTTCTGCAATATTTCAGAAATGTCTGGTTTCAATCCATTACTAATCATTCTCAAGTAGAATAAGTTGACAGACCCAAATTATGTGGACTAGAAGAGAAACTTGAACATAGTACTCACTATTGAGGAGTACAAGTATGTTCTTACGGATACCTGTCCTGAAATTGGGGAAGAATCCAGTAATCAAGAGTGAGAGGCCAAGAAGGCTTGGAAGAAAGCCGATGAGATGGCTAAGTGCTACATGTTGGCTTCCATGTCTAGTGTGCTTCAATCTAAACATGAACACATGGCCACTGCGTACGACATGAATTTGTCACTGCATACCATGTTTGCTGAAAAGAGCTGGCCCGTAAGGCAGAAAGCTCTTAGAGAAATCATGAACACTAGGATGGCTGAGATGGGCATTAGTTCGAGAGCATCTGCTTAAGATGATTGCCTACTTCGAGAAGACCGAGGTGATTCATATTCTCAATTCAAGTTGAACTACAATATGAACAAGTTGGATATGAATCTCACAGAGCTTATGAAAGAGCTCCCAGCAGTAGAGAAGATCATAAAACCTGTGTCAAAGGTTTTGGTTTCTCGTTCTACTTCTTCTTTTGGAATTAAGGCAAAGGCTAAGAAATTCAAGAAGAAGAAGGACCAGAACAATGCATGGCCCTAACACAAAGCATCTGGTCAGGCTAAGCCCAATGGGAAGCCCAATGACAAATGCTTCAAGTGTGGCAAGACAGGGCATTGGAAGAAAGATTGTCCGACTTCTTAGCTAAGTCTATTTCAGGTATTGCTCTATACCTAGAGTCTATTTTGATTGTTAGATCAACATCTTCCTGGATAGTTGATTCTAAAGTCATTGATTATGTCTGTAACTCGTTACAGGGGTTCAGAAGGACAAGGAGGCTCAGGAAGGGTGATCATGGACTTCAAGTAGGTAATAGAGCAAGAATATAGGCCAAGGAGTGAGAGATCTTGAGCTTAATTTTGATTGTAACAAGAAGTTGGTTTTGAAAAATAGTTTATACATTTCTTGTTTTAAATAGAATTTGATTTCAGTTTCTAAATTGATAAATCAAGGATATTCTGTTTCTTTCCATTTTGGTATTTCCAATAGTAAAGATGGTAATTTTATTTGTACAGGAAACATGTATGAAAATCTGTTTTATATAAATCCTATTCAAAATTAAGTAAATAATATTCAAACAGAACCTGATAATAAAAAGAAAACTGCCATATCAAATAACTCGTACTTGTGGCATCTAAGATTGAGACATAAAAATCCCAATCGGATTCAGAGGCTAATTCATGATGGGCCTTTAGGTTCATTGAGATTGGAATAATGGCCTTAGCGTAAATCTTACCTTAAAGGTAAAATAACCAAAAGGTCCTTTACCAAAAAGGCGGATAGAGCCATGAAAATACTGGCACTATGTGAAACCCCAGTCAAGACCAACCTTAGAGTAAGGGGGTTGGGATGCATATAATGCTTTATTTCATGATCAAATATGTTTTCATATGATTTCTATGTGCTTTGAATTTAATTTTTATTATCTTGAAGTCTTGTTAGTGAGTGATGTGTGAGAGGGGCAAAATGGTAATTTTTGCCCGAGGTGAAAATAAGGAGATAGCTTGTGGATTGAATAGGAAATAATTTTTCTAGTAGAAATAGCAACAAGAGTTGTTGTGATTTAGTGGTTAGAGCTTTGGAATTAATTCTTGAGGTCTAAGGTTCAAAGTCCATCATAGAAGCTTTAGCTTGAGTAAATTTTATTTTGCTTGGAAAGGGATGGTTTCGGCCATGAGGGCCTAGATCAATGTGGTGATGATGTCCTAGGAGAGACATGTTAGGAGAATTCTCACTTCACTCTTTTGTTCTTCGCGAAATGCCAAAAGGGAATTCATTCTCCCTTGATCTTTAGCTTTTCTTAAAATTCCAACTCCTTAGCTTGAGCAAGGTGTTCTATCCTTTACCATTCCAGAAAAATTCAGTAGAGGACTAAGGTCTTTTATGATCAAAATGTCCTAGTAAAAGGCTTCTCATGGTTTGGAAAATGTAAATGATTTGTGGGAAAATTCAAGAGGAAAATCACTCTTGAAAGCTTGCTGAAATTTTTCCTCAAACTTAGTTCATTTATCTTCATGAAATGAGCTGAAATTTTCCAACTTGTTGTACCTTCAAAAGGTCGAAAATTCTACCTCACATTCCCTCCCAAATGCTACCAGAAAAATGGTCTTTAGGATCAGTTCAAACCTAAAAGTTTCTTGCCCAAATTCGGATTGCACAAGCTAGAGTAAAACAGGAAAAATTCATGTACGAAATTCAGCCTTGTGAGCTCCAAATCAAGCTGTTTTCTCCCAGATTTTGTGCAGCGCCATAGCCATGTTTTTCCTCCATAAATAAGGCTGGAAACCAGCCTTGAATACCCCTAAAATCCCCTTCAAACCTCACAGTAAACCTGCTGGAAATGGCAGATGAAAATTCTGCCAGGAAAATTCTGTTCAGCGAAAATTCCTGTGCAGATTTTTGTCCAGCTCGTTTTCTCTTCTTCTTCCAACTGATACACCAAGCTACTTCTGCAAAAACCTTCCTTAAACCTTCCCCAACAGAGCTCCATTGGGCCCCTTGAACTTCTGCCCAAAATTCCATCAATGGCTGTCCGAAAATCTCTCTACAAAATTCCTGCAATTAAGCTTGATTGGTTTCCAAAATTTCGGTCATCTTATTTAGCAACCTTCCATAATATTTTGCTTAATGGACCAGACTTCTTCTTCATCATTGTACACCCTACTTTCAGCTACCATAAGCCTCCATAAGTCAGTATTAATCCCACGAAATTCTGTCCAAACAATCAGCCATGGCAGACTTCAAATCTGTCCAGAAAAATCAAGATATTCTTAGGATATCTACTTTCCAAATTCACTTCCTAACAATATTCTTCAAGGATTGTAACAACTAACCTTTCCTTTTCCCTTCCAAATCAGAGAATCAACTCCCTAAACCCTACAAGAATTCAGCCAGACCTATTCCCTCAGAAAAATCGGCAGCTGCACAAACTCTTCCTCTCTCTCTCGATTTTCTTCAAGCAACAAGAACACACACACACACTACACCACACCAAGAACACCTACTTCTTCTCTACACCTAATAACCCTCCAAACCACCTCAAACCCTCACGAAAATCTCCAGATTTAGTCTACTTATTGCTGTGAATCCATCAACACCAATATTAACATCAAACTCCTCCAAACATCTTGCTACTTCGGATCAAAGCAAAAATTTCTGGACAAGAACATCTTCAAGGTAAACTTATTCTAACGACTTCATCCTCTTCAAACTTAATCTCTAATGAAAACCTATATGAATAAGCATGCTAATGATCTCTTCTTCTTTTCCTCTCTCTCTCTCTCTCTCTCTCTCTCTCATGGACTGAAAATTCCTCCCTTGGCCGAATGGTCTCTTTTCCCATGATCATGCTTTCGCCACCCTTCTTGAACAAGATTAGCCATCTAGGAGTTGAAATCTTCTCTAAACTCCTTCAAGTCATTCATCAATCAAGTAAGTACCTTCAATCCTCTTTTTAAAATTTAGAATCATGTCTCTAGGTTGATGAATGGCGATGGGGTTGTGTAGGTGATGTTGTTGATTGAAGCATGAGTATATGTATGATTGAGATGGAGATGGGATTTATGCATGGAAGGATTATATTGGTGGATTTAATGATGAGTTGAGATTTGATGCATGTCATAGGAAGTATTTGTGATGAAGCATGCTAGAGATTATGTCACTATGGGTGAATAGGATTTATATGCATGATTAAATTTTGAAGCCGTGATCATGTTTATGCTAGTAGAGGTTAAATCATGTAATAATAAATTTAGATCTATGCCTATGTGCAAGACTTGGATGATTTGATGAATTGAAGGATTGAGTATGTTATTGATTATGACCATGGAATCTTGATCATGATCTAGTTGTCCCTAAGAAAATTTTATTTCATGAATAAAATATTTACTAATAATTTTTGCTATAGAATTTCGAAAACCCTAGGAAGGGTAGATTTGGAATTATAATATATGTAAAGGATATTTTAGTCAAAAAAATAATGATTTTTCTAGAAAATAAAATAAATAAATATTATCTAAAATAAAAAAAATTAATTAAAGCCCTTATGAAAAAGACTTATACTTAATAAAATATTTACTAGATCAAAACCCTTAAGGATTTATTTAGTATTTTCCAAGGAAGACTTATTAAATTTAATCTTAACTAGTTTTAGCTTTCAATTACTTTCTAACAACTAAACTACCATTAAGTTACTATTTTACCTAGTACCACCTATGGCTCTTGATCAAATAAACTCTAAATTTTCCTTAACAAGATTTAAACTTTCAACTTATTAGAATTTATTTCCTAATCCATTAATTATTTTAAATAACATATTAAACTGAGCTTATAAACCTATTCAATTATTGTTTTGCCTTAAAGCTTGGGACACTAGGATCATGGTAGTAGTGAATTGAGTTGATTTAAAATTGAGGAAGTGGATTGTGGCTCAAATCTGATTAAGATTTGTATTTGCCCATATGGGGTTAGGTCATCTGCCCGAGACCTCGTTATTGTGAGCAAGAATCAGGTAAGCTCCTGCATAAAACCTGTCGATGTGAAATGTTTTCTTATGGCAAGCTAAATATGGAGTGTATGGACACTCGTTTATTTGAAGGCAATTGAGGGTTGAATTCATCTTTATTTCCAACGCTGGAATTATTCCAAAGTTAATGAGCAGATTTTTCCAAACTCGAAACTCTTTCTAAAACTAATTTCTCGCAAAGCTTTGGAAACCCTCAAATTGTTATTTTCATGAAGAACAATGCTTTGTTCATTTTATCCCAAGTGGGGAATGTCGTTGAGTACTCAATAAGGGTGGACTATTAGGACTAGTCTTTGAAGGGTTAGGGTGAGTCTCTCAGTAGGTGGCCACCTCTGAGGGGTGAGTCCTTCACGGATAAGATGCCAATTCCAGTGAGTCGTGCCGGTCCCAGCTAGCAGTTTATTTTGTTTCAGTCGAGTGGCTGTGTTTTTGCCGGAATGGACACCCGGTGGTTGTTTGGGTATAGAGAAGGAGGAGTATCTTGCCCAGTAGGCCGATCACCTACTTTTGTCAGTCTGCACAACGTGTTAGGCATTCTGACCGGTTATGGGGCCTAAAGTGTGGTAACGCATATCCCTTTCTTTCGAGTGGTTGATTTCGTTACTTATGTATGGCTAGAAGAGCCAAAACACCACTCTTGCTTTTGACTGATGTTTATTGCTTGCCAATGTTTCTCTTATAAAGATTTCACACTTTGCATCCACGAACTGTTTCTGCTAAACACTCAAAGCACACACGGACTTACTGAGATTTCTGTCTCACCACCTTTTATCATGTTTTCAGGTTGATCCTGTTGTGGGTGAGTAGCTACTTTGGAAGAGAATGTGTTTTTGATTTTATGTACTACTTTGGGAGACGAGTGTGGATGATTTTAATTATGAGTTTTGTTTTGAAATTTCATGGATGTACTTTGGAAGTATTTATTTTTGGGTTGTAATAAACTCTTTTAGCTTGAGTATTATTCATTTCAGCAATTTTTATTTGTGACCTATTTATAAAGACCCCTTGTTCTTTGGACAGGGCGACATCCCCAGCCCTGGCGGGCCTAGGTTTTCCGGGGTGTTACACACTAGTTCATACGGATGTTTGTGGTCTGATGGCTACACCAGCTAGAAGAGGCTACGAATACTTTATCACTTTCACATATGACTACTCTCGTTTTGGTTACATTTATTTGATGAGACTCAAGTCTAATTCTTTTGATAAATTTAAGGAGTTTAAGGTTGAAGTAGAGCGTAGAATATGTAAATTAATTAAAACTTTGTGATTGGATCATGGTAGAGAGTACCTCCTCGGTGAGTTTAAGCACTACTTGGTACATCATGACATAAGATCTCACTTAACTGTGCTTGGGACTCCCCAGCAAAATGGAGCAGCTACGTGAAAAAATAGAACTTTGATGGAAATAGTCAGTAGCATGATGAGTCAAGCATCTTTTCCTTCTTTTTTTGGGGGGGGGGGGGAGGGAGGGGGTATGCCTTAGAAAATAGCAGCATATATTTTAAACATGGTGCCTTCTAAATCAGTACCTAAGACACCCTATAAGATGTGGACTGGACGAAAGCCCAACCTAAACCATCTTAAGCTATGGGGTTGTCCAACTTATCTGTTGACAAAAGGAAGCAAGCTAGAACCAAGATCAGAGTTATGCTACTTCATTAGGTATCCAAAAGAAATAAGAGGTGGATATTTCTATCATCCTCATGAGTATATGTAACACCCAGCTACCTAGGCCCGCCCCGGGCCGGGGATGTTGCCCCGTCCAAAGGACAAGTGGTCTTTATAACTAGGTCACACAAATAAATTAGTAGAATAAAAATAATACTTTAACTTAAAATTTATTACATCCCAAGAATAAATCCATAAACAAAATTATCCACTCTCAACTCCCCAAAGCAATACATAAAAAATAAATAAAAAAATAAATGACAACATTCTCTTCCAAAGCAGATAACACTAGCTACTCATCCCCACAGCAGGATCGATCTAAAATCATGGTAAAAAGGTAATGAGATAGAAATCTCAGTAAGTCCGTGTGTGCTTTGGGTGTTCAGTGAAAACAGTTCGTGGATGCAAAGTGTGAAATCTTTATAAGAAAAATATTGGCAAGCAATAAATATTAGTCAAAAGCAAAAGTGGTGTTTTCCTTTTTTTGAAACCATACAAGTGCACAATAAAATCAACCACTCAAAAAGGGGTCATGGGTTACCACACGTTGGGCCCCATAACCATACAACGGTCAGAATGCCACACTTTGTGCAGACTGATAAAAGAAATACTGGCAAGCAATGAATGATGTTCAAAAACAAGAGTGGCGTTTTGGCTTTGAAACCATACAGGTGCAATAAAATCAACTACTCAAAAAGGGTAGTCATGGGTTACCACACGTTAGGCCCCATGTCCACATGGTCAGTATGCCACACTTTGTGCAGACTGACAAAAGGTAGGTGATTGGTCTACCGGGCAAGATACTCCTCCTTCTCTATATCCAAACAATAATCGGGTGTCCATTCCGGCATAACACAGTCACTTGACTGATACAAAAACTACTAGCTCAGACCGGCATGACTAAGTAGTACTGACATTTCTCTAAGTTAAGTTTATCTTCTGGAGGTGGCCTCCTGCCAGAAGATTCACTCTTACTCTTCAAAACTAGTACTACTAGCCTACCCTTATTGAGTACTCAACGTAATGTATCCCACTTGGGAAAAATGAACAAAACATAGTTCCACTTGAAAATGGCAATTAAGGTTTTCCAAAGTTTGGGCCAAAACTGGTTTTAGAAAGAGTTGTAGGTTTTGAGAAAAACCACCTCTTGATTTGCAAATAATTTATTTGTCTGAAATGAGAATGGAAATAATCCTCAATTCCCTTTACAGAAATGAGTGACCATGCAATCTACATTTGACTTGCCATAAAAAAAAAAATCATTTTTCATCAAACAAGTTTTATGCAGGAGCTTACCTGATCCTTGCTCACAACAAAGGTCTCCAACAGCTGACCTAACCCCGCATGGGGTAAATACAAACCACAATCAAACTCAAGCCAAAATCCATTTTCACAAATATACTAACTCAAATCACTACTACAACCACGATCCTAGTGTCCCAAGCTTTCAGGCCAAATAATAATAATAAAAAAAAAAGGTTAATAAGCTAAGGCTAATTTTCATATTTAAAATAATTAGAGTTTTGGAAAATAGGTACTAATAAGTTGAAGGTTTAAATCTTGCTAAAATAATTTAGAGTTTATTTGATGAAAAGTCTTAGGTGGTACTAGGTAAAATAATAATTTATTAATAATTAATTGTTAAAAAATAATTGATAATTAAAATTAGTTGAAAATAAATTGTAATGAGTCATGATTGAAAGATACTAAATAAATTTTAGTAGGTTTTGGTTAAAAGATAATAATTAAATTTTAATAGTAAATATTTTATTTATTATGATTATTTTCATAAAAGACTTTATTTAATATTATCATTTTATATATAATATCTATATATTTTATTTTTCTAGCAAAAGCTATTATTTTTTTGACTAAAATATCCTTATTATATATAATAATCCAAATTTACCCCTCCTAGGGTTTTCGAAATTACTAGCCAAAAATCATAATATTAAATATTTTATTGAAGAAATAAAATTAGCTTAGGGACAACTATATCATGACCATAGTTCTATTGCTAACCACAATCATGAACATTTACAACCCTTCAATTCATCAAATCATCCAAATCATGCATATAAGCATAGATCTAACGATATCAAGACATGATCTAACCTTTCCTAGCATAAATATGATCATGGCTTCAATAATCCAACATGAATATAAATCATATTCACCAAAGGTGACATAATCTCTAGCATACTTGATCACAAATACTACCTATGACATGGAGACATGCGTTAAACCTCAAATCATCATACAATCAACCAAGATAATCTATCCATGCATAAATCCCATCTCCTTTATATTCATACATACATTCATGCTTCAACCTCAATAATATATACTCAAACCTTATCCGCAATCCATCTTCTATCAACATCATCCTAGAGACATGAATCTAGAATTTAAAAGAAGGGTTAAAACGGCTTACTTGATTGATGAATTCATTGAAGGCGTTTCGAATAGATCTCAACTCCTAGAGGTCTAAATTCGTCCAAGGAAGATGAAGAAAGCATGGCCATTGGTGAATAAGTTATTCGGCCAAGAAGGAGAAAGAGAGAGAGAGAGAGAGAGAGAGAGAGAAGAAGAAGAAGAAGAAGAAGAAGAAAGTCCATTAGCATGTTTATTCATATACATATTCGTTAGAGATCAAGATTGGAGAAGATGAAGTTGTTAGAACAAACCTACCTTGAAGCTTCAACCGCCCGCCTTTATGGGCGAAGCCGAACAAGACCAGAAGGTCGAACAATGGGTTCAGCAAATGGAGGATAAATTTGCAACGCTCCAGTACACCGAGGAGCGGATGGTTAAGTTTGCAGCTTTCCGGTTGAGAGGACCAGCCCGGGCATAGTGGCAGAGGGTCCAAGACGACTGGGAGATGGACGAGCAAGAGTGGACATTGTCCAATTTCGTTGAAGCCTTCAGGGCTGAGTACATCCCACAGTAGATTGTAAAGAAGCGAGAAGATGAATTCCAGAATCTGAGGCAGGGAAGCATGTCAGTGGCCCAGTACGCGGCCCGGTTCACTTAGTTGTCCAAATACTGCAAGAGATTGGTGGACACTGAACAGAATAGGACGAGGCAGTTCGTCAAGGGGCTGAGGCCAGAATTGAGGAGGGAGTTGGCACTGTCTCCGCCAACTACCTATTCGGGGGCAGTGGATGCGGCCACCTGAACTGAGAACGAGGACTGTAGCCGGATGGCGACCAGGCCTTTCCAGTCGCCAAGACTGCCACAAGGGCACTTCCAAGGGCAGCAGTTGAACAAGCATCCCACCAATCAGAAGTGGTAGCACCGGGGAAAACAAGCCCGGACAGTACTAGTGGGCCCTACCCAAAACCTCCCAACATGCCGGCAGTGAGGAAGAAGAGGCCACACAGAGAAGAACTGTTGGGCCAAGGGTGGCAAAAGGAAATGCTTTCACTGTGGTGACTTGAATCACCTAGGGAACATCTGCCCCAAATTGCACCGAGTCGGGCAAGGAAATTCGGCTCAGAACCCGGGGCCCAACCAAGCCAACCCCACGGGAGCAGCCGAGAGTGGAGCACCGAAGCTGCAAGTGAAGTCCAAGGCATTCGCTCTCAACAGAAAGGAAGTTGGGGCTGATGCAGCGGTGGTAGAAAGTGCGTTCACTAGTTAAAGACGTTCCGTTGCTGCTTTGATTGATCCTGGCTCTACTCATTCCTATATAAACAAGATGTGTGCATGTCATTTGGGTTGGGATGGAGTGGACCTACCTTTCACTTTAGTGGTGAGCACATCTTTGGGGAAAATGGTGCAAGTGGATCGGTATGTGGAAGATTGTAAAATTAAGGTGGGGAGAGAAAGTCTGGAGGGAGATTTAATAGTATTGGACATTAAGGATTATGACCTGATTTTGGGGATGGACTGGTTAGCCAAGCATGGGGCTAGGGTAGACTGTAAAAATAAGTCAGTCCAGTTCGTCAGACTGGGTTGTGATGTATTAGAGTTTAGTAGCAAGAGGGTGAAAGAATGTAAGTATTTGATCGCGGAGGCTAAGGCCCAGAAATTGTTAAAGCAAGGGAGTCAAGGGTACCTGGCTTACGTGATAAACAAGCCGAAGGACTAGTGCACTCTGGAGGACACTGAAGTAGTGAAAGATTTTCCCGATGTGTTTCCGGTGGAGCTTGATTCTCTACCTTCCAGTCGAGAGGTAGAATTCACCATAGACTTGGTTCCGGGAGCGGAACCAGTATCGCGAACCCCGTACTAGATGGCACCGGTAGAGTTGAAAAAGCTGAAGGAGCAGTTAGAGGAGTTAGTGGGTCAAGGCTACATCAGACCTAGCACGTCGCCTTGGGGAGCGCCTGTGCTATTTGTGAAGAAGAAGGACGGCACTTTGAGGCTATGCATCGACTACCGAGGCTTGAACAACTTGACGATCAAGAACAAGTATCCCCTACCGTTGGTTGACGAGCTATTCGACTAGTTGCAAGGATCCAGTTGCTACTCCAAGTTGGATCTAAGGCAAGGATACTACCAAGTGCGGATAAGAAAGGAAGATATCTCCAAGACGGCCTTCAACACCAGATATGGACACTACGAGTTCGTGGTGATGTCGTTTGAGGTGACTAACGCCCTAGCAGTGTTCATGGAGCTGATGCACCGAGTGTTCCGACCCTATCTGGACAAGTTTGTGATGGTCTTCATCGATGACATTTTGATCTACTCCAAGAGTTTGGAAGAGCATGCGGAGCATCTGAAGCTCGTACTGGAGAAGCTTCGAGAGCACAAGTAATACGCCAAGTTCAGCAAGTGCAAATTCTGGTTGGACAGTGTGGTGTTCCTTGGCCATGTGGTGACCAATGAGGGAATCAAGGTGGACCTGACAAAGGTTGAAGCGGTATCTGACTGGAAGCAGCCGGAGAGTATCACTGAGATCCAGAATTTCTTGGGACTGCCTAGTTACTACCGAAGGTTTATCAAGGGATTTTCGACACTTGTATCGCCAATGACCTGATTGTTGCGAAAGGATGTTCCATTTGAAGCGCAGACTGATGACAACACTGGTATTGAGTCTACCGGAGGAGGGGAAACCTTACGCACTGTATACCGATGCTTCGAAAGAAGGACTGGGAGAAGTGTTAATGTAGGACCGGAAGGTGATCGCTTATGCTTCTCGGAAGCTAAGACCTCATGAAGTCAACTACCCTACTCATGATCTGCAGCTCGCAGCTATAGTGTTCGCCCTAATGAAATGGCGACACTACCTGTATAGAGCCGAATACGAGGTATTTATCGACCACAAGAGTCTGAAGTATACCTTCACTTAGAAGGATCTAAACTTGAGGCAACGAAGGCGGATGGAATTTCTAGAAGAATACTGTTGCCCGATCAACTACCATCCCGAGAAGGCCAACGTCGTGGCAGATGCCCTGAGTAGGAAAGTTGGAATGGCCAGACTGAGAGTGTAAGAAATTCGAGTGGTTCAGGACGTGTTAGACAAAAGGGTGGAAGTGCAAGACCAAAGAATTGTCATCAGCAACTTGAAGTTGGTGCCGGATATGAAGGGGGAAATTGTGGAAGCTCAGCAAAGCAACGCCGAGTTTCAACTTTTCAAGGACAAGGAGCTTAAGTGGCCAAGCAGTGAATTCCGTCAAGATGAGACAGGAGTTTTCCATTTTAGAGATCGGTTGTGTGTACGTGGGGAGTAGTAGTTAAAGGACCGAATTTTGGAAGAGGCGCACAAGAGCAAGTACGCCATTCATCCGGGGGAAGTCAAGATGTATCAGGACTTGAAGAGAGCCTATTAGTGGCCCAGATTGAAGCGTGATGTGGTCGAGTATGTCTCAACCTGTCTCACCCGCCAGAAGGTTAAAGTGGAGCACAAGAAGTCAGCATGACTATTGCAGCCATTGCCAGAATCGGAATGGAAATGGGAAGAGGTGACTATAGATTTTGTCACCGGGCTTCCCATGTCAAAGGCGCAAAAGGATGTCGTATGGGTAGTGGTGGATTGGCTGACCAAGTCGGTCCATTTCATACCGTTAAATGTAAGAGACTCCATGGAGAAGCTGGCCCAGACTTACGTTCGAGAGATAGTCCGACTGCATGGAGTGCCTTCGAGCATAGTGTCAGACTGAGACTCGAAGTTTACGTCTCATTTTTGGGGAAAGTGTCAGGAAGCAGTGGGGTCGAATCTGAAAATTCAGTACGACGGCGCACCCGCAGACCGATGGGCAGTCAGAAAGAGTTATTCAAATATTGGAAGATATGCTGAGAAACTGTGTCCTGGACTTCAGGGACAAGTGGATAGAGTGTGTACCATATGCCAAGATGTCATATAATAATAGCTCCTAAGCCTCAATTGGGATGGCACTGTATGAGGCTTTGTATGGGCACAAGTGTCAGGTACCGTTATATTGGAGTTGGTCCGAAGACGGTAATGTGAGCAAAACCGGAGAAGTATGTGTCTAAGAAATGCTGGATAAAGTGAAATTGATCATGGAAAGGTTAAAGGCGGCATAGAGTCGGCAGAAGAGCTATGCAGACAACCGGCGGAGAGAATTGGAATTTCAGGTTGGGGACAGTGTATTTTTGAAATTGACGCCGAATAGGGGAATTTTGAAGCATCCGAAGGGTGAAAAGTTGAGTCCGAGATATTTGGGGCCGTTTCCGATTAAGGAAAGGATTGGACTAGCAGCTTACTGACTGGATCTACTAGAGGGGTTGATGGGAATCCATGATGTGTTTCATGTGTCACAATTGAAGAAGTATAATGAAGATCCCGGTCATGTATTGAATGATGAACCGTTAGTATTACAGTAAGACCTGAGCTATGTGGAGAAGCCTGTGCGGATATTAGACCGTGTGTCAAGACTCTCCGGAACAAACAAATACTGATGGTAAAGATTCAGTGGGAGCACCATAGCACGCAGGATGCCACATGGGAGTCAGAAGAATGGGTTAAGTAGAAGTCCCCTGATTTGAAATAGAGGTATGCTTGAATTTCAGGATGAAATTCTTCTAAGGAGGGGAGGATGTGAAACCCCAGTCAAAACCAACCTTAGAGTAAGGGGGTTGGGATGCATATCATATTTCATTACATGTTTAAATATATTTTTATATAATTTTATGTGCATTGAATTTGTGTTTTATAGTCTAGAGGGCTTGATTATGATTATTGAGTGAGAAGGGCAAAATAGTAATTTTTGCTTGAGGTGGAAAAAGGGTGATAGCTTGAGGATTGAATAGAAAAATATTTTTTGAGAGAAAATAAGAACAAAAGTTGTTGTGGTATAGTGGTTAGAGCTTTGGAATTAATTCTTGAGGTCTTAGGTTTAAATTCCATCATGGGAGCTTTAGAATGATTAAATTTTATTTTTGCTTGGGAAGTGGAATTTTCGGCCTTATGTGCTTTGGAACAGGGTAGGGATGTTGTCCTAAGAGAGTCATGATAGGAGTATCCGAATCCTATTCTTTTGCTCTACACAAAATTCCTAAAGGGAATTCATTTCCTCTTGATCCTCAATTTTTCCTATCTTTCAAATCATCAGTTTGTTCAAGCCAATTTTATTCTAGGAAAATTCCAGCAATATGCTGTGGCTTTGAAGGTTCAAAATGTCTTAGAGAAAGACATCTTGTGGACCGAAACCATGGAAAAGGGGGAAGGATTTCAAGTGAATTAATTTCCCTAATGAACTCTCAAAAACATCACACTAGCTAGGTTCATTTTCTTTCATGCATTGAACTGAAATTTTCCAGCTTCTTGTGCCTTCAAGGTGTCGAAATTCTTAGCCATTAATGTAACACCCCGGATGACCTAGGCCCGCCAGGGCCAGGGATATCGTCCCGTCCAAAGGACAAGGGGTCTTTATAACTAGGTCACAAATAAAATTGCTGAAATAAATAATACTCAAACTAAAAAGAATTTATTACAACCCAAAATACTTCAAAAGTACATCCATGAAATCCCAAAACAAAAACCATAATTTAAATCATCCACTCTCGTCTCCCCAGGGCAGTACATAAAATACAAAAAAAACACATTTTCTTCCAAGGTAGCTACTCACCCACAACATGATCAACCTAAAATCATGATAAAAGGTGGTGAGATAGAAATCTCAGTAAGTCCGTGTGTGCTTTGGGTGTTTAGCGGAAACAGTTCGTGGATGCAAAGTGTGAAATCTTTATAAGAGAAACATTGGCAAGCAATAAACATTAGTCAAAAGCAAGAGTGGCGTTTTGGCTCTTCTAGCCATACATAAGTAATGAAATCAACCACTCGAAAGAAAGGGATATGGGTTACCACACATTGGGCCCCATAACTGGTCAGAATGCCTAACACGTTGTGCAGACTGACAAAAGTAGGTGATCGGCCTACTGGGCAAGATACTCCTCCTTCCCTGTACCCAAACAACCGCCGAGTGTCCATTCCGGCAAAAACACAGTCACTTGACTGAAACAAAATAACCTGCTAGCTCGGACCTGCACGACTCACTGGAACTGGCATCTTATCCAAGAACGACTCACCCCTCAGAGGTGGCCACCTGCTGAGAGACTTACCCTAACCCTTCAAAGACTAGTCCTAGTAGTCCACCCTTATTGAGTACTCAACAACGTTTCCCACTTGGGATAAAATGAACAGAGCATTGCTCTGCATGAAAATAGCAATTTCAGGGTTTCCCAAGGTTTTGAGCGGAATCAGTTTTAGAAAGAGTTTCGAGTTTGGAAAATCTGCTCATTAACTTTTGAATAATTCCAGCGTTGGAAATAAAGATGAATTCAACCCTCAATTGCCTTCAAATAAACGAGTGTCCATACACTCCATATTTAGCTTGCCATAAGAAAACATTTCACATCGAAAGGTTTTATGCTGGAGCTTAACTGATTCTTGCTCACAACAACAAGGTCTCGGACAGATGACCTAACCCCGCATGGGCAAATACAAATCTTAATCAGATTCAAGCCACAATCCACTTCCTTAGTTTTAAATCAACTCAATTCACTACTACCATGATCCTAGTGTCCCAAGCTCTAAGGCAAAACAATAATTGAATAGGTTTATAAGCTAAATTTAATTTGTTATTTAAGATAATTAATGGATTAGGAAATAAATTCTAATAAGTTGAAAGTTGAAATCTTGTTAAGGAAAATTTAGAGTTTATTTGATCAAGAGCCATAGGTGGTACTAGGTAAAATAGTGATTTAATAATAGCTTAGTTGTTAGAAAATAATTGATAGCTAAAACTAGTTAAGATTAAATTTAATAAGTCTTTCTTGGAAAATAATAAGTAAATCCTTAAGGGTTTTGATCTAGTAAATATCTTATTAAGTATAAATCTTTTTCATAAGGGCTTTAATTAATTTTCTTTATTTTAAATATTATTTATTTATTTTATTTTCTAGAAAAATCATTATTTATTTGACTAAAATATCCTTTACATATATTATAATTCCAAATCTACCCTTCCTAGGGTTTTCGAAATTCTTTAGCAAAAATTATTAGTAAATATTTTATTCATGAAATAAAATTTGCTTAGGGACAACTAGATCATGATCAAGATTCCATGGTCAACCATAATCAATAACATACTCAATCCTTTAATTCTTCAAATCATCCAAGTCTTGCACATAGGCATAGATCTAAATTTATTATTACATGATTTAACCTCTACTAGCATAAACATGATCACGGCTTCAAAATTTAATCATGCATATAAATCCTATTCACCCATGGTGACATAATCTCTAGCATGCTTCATCACAAATACTACCTATGACATGCATCAAATCTCAACTCATCATTAAATCTACCAATAAAATCCTTCCATGCAAAAATCCCATCTCCTTCACAATCATACATATACTCATGCTTCGATCAACAACATCACATACACAAACCCATCGCCATTCATCAACCTAGAGACATGATTCTAAATTTTAAAAAGAGGATTGAAGGTACTTACTTGATTGATGAATGAATTGAATGAGTTTAGAGAAGATCTCAACTCCTAGATGGCTAATATTGTTCAAGAAAGGTGGCGAAAGCATGGCCATGGAGGAAGAGACCATTCGGCCAAGAGAGAGAATTTCGGTCCATGAGAGAGAGAGAGAGAGAGAGAAGAAGAGTCATTAGTGTGATTATTCATATAGGTTTTCATTAGAGATCAAGTTTGAAGAGGATGAAGTTGTTAGAATAAGTTTACCTTGAAGATGTTCTTGTTCTTCATAGAAATTTCTGCTTTTTTGATCCAAAGTAGCAAGATGATTTGTAGAGTTTGATGTTAATAAGGGTGTTGATGGATGCACAACAGTGATTAGACTAAATCTGGAGATTTTCGTGAGGGTTTGAGGTGGTTTTGGAGGGGTATTAGGTGTAGAGAAGAAGTAGGTGTTCTTAGTGTAGTGTGTGTGTGTGTGTGTGTGTGTTCTTGTTGCTTGAAGAAAATCGAGAGAGAGAGAGAAGAAGAAGCTGCCGATTTCCTGAGGAATTGGGGCTGTCGAAATTCTGTAAGGTTTACGGAGTGATTTCTCTGATTTTGGAGGGAAAGGAAAGGTTAGTTGTTACAATCCTTGAAGAATATTTTTAGGAAGAGAATTTGGAAACTAGATATTCTTGGAATATCTTGATTTTTCTAGACAGCTTTGAAGTCTCCTATGGCCGATTGGATTGTGCAGCTTTTCTGGGGAATTAAAGCTGGTTAAAGGAGGCTTGTGATGACCGAAACTAAGGTGCACAATGGTGGAGAAGATGTCTGATCAATTGAGCAAAATTTTATGGAAAGTTGTTAAACAATATGGCTGAAATTTTGGAAAGTAATCAAGCTAAATTGCAGGGATTTGGTTGAGGGATTTTCGATCAGCCATGGAGGGAATTTCGTGCAGAAGCTTCAGGGAACAATGGAGCTCTGTTAATGGAGGTTTAAGGGAGGTTTTTACAGAAGTAGGTTGGGGTTTTCGGTTGGAACAAAATAGGAAACAAGCTGGACAAAAATTCTGCACATAAATTTCGCTGTACAGGAATTTTCTGGCAGAATTTTCGTCTGCCATTTCCAGTAGATTTACTGCGAGTTTTGACGGGGATTTCACGGGTATTCAAGACTGGTTTCCAGCCTTCTTTATGGAGGAAAAACATGGCTAAGGTGCTGCACAAAATCTGGGAGAAAACAGCTTGGTTTGGAGCTCTCAAAGTTGATTTTCATACAGGAATTTTTCCTATTTTGCTTCAGCATGAGCAGTCCGAATTTGGACAAAAACTTTCAGGTTTCAAACTGATCCTAAGGACCATTTTTCTGGTAGCATTTGGGAGGGAATGTGAGCTAGAATTTTTGACCTTTTGAAGGTACAACAAGCTGGAAAATTTCAGCTCATTCCATGAAGATAGATGAACTAAGATAGAGGAAAAATTTCAGCAAGCTTTCAAGAGGGATTTTCCTCTTGAATTTTCCCACAATTCATTTACATTTTCCAAACCATGAGAAGCCTTTTACTAGGACATTTTGATCCTAAAAGACCTTAGTCCTCTACTGAATTTTCTGGAAAGGAAAAGGATAGAACACCTTGATCAAGCTAAGGAGTTGGAAATTAAGAAAAACTAAAGATCAAGGGAGAATGAATTCCCTTTAGGCATTTCGCGAAGAACAAAAGAGTGAAGTGAGAATTCTCCTAACATGTCTCTCCTAGGACATCATCACCACATTGATCTAGGCCCTCATGGCCGAAACCATCCTTTTCCAAGCAAAATAAAATTTACTCAAGCTAAAGCTTCTATGAGGGACTTTAAACCTTAGACCTCAATAATTTATTCCAAAGCTCTAACCACTAAACCACAACAAATCTTGTTGCTATTTCTACTAGAAAAATTATTTCCTATTCAATCCACAAGCTATCTCCTTATTTTCACCTCGGGCAAAAATTACCATTTTGCCCCTCTCACACATCACTCACCAACAAGACTTCAAGATAATAAAAATCAAATTCAAAGCACATAGAAATCATATGAAAACATATTTAATCATGAAATAAAGCATGATATGCATCCCAACCCCCTTACTCTACGGTTGGTCTTGACTGGGGTTTCACATCCCCCCCTCCTTAGAAGAATTTCGCCACGAATTTCAAGCATACCTCTATTTCAGCTCGGGATACTTCCGCTTAACCCATTCTTCCGATTCCCATGTAGCATCCTGCGTGCCATGGTGCTCCCATTGAATCTTAACCATCGGTATTTGCTTATTCCGGAGGGTTTTGACACTGCGATCCAATATCCGAACAGGCTTTTCCACGTAGCTCAAGTCTGGCTGCAACACTAACGGTTCCTCATTCAACACGTGACCGGGATCCGCATTATACTTCTTCAACTGTGACACATGGAACACGTCATGGATACCCGTCAACCCATCCGGTAGGTCCAACCGGTACGCTACTGGTCCGATTCTTTCCTTAATCAAAACGGCCCCAAATACCTCGGATTCAATTTTCCACCCTTCGGATGCTTCACAATCCCCTAGTTGGGTGATAGCTTCAGAAACACACGGTCCCCGTCTAGAAATTCTAATTGCCTCCTCCAGTTGTCAGCATAACTCTTTTGCCGGCTCTGAGCCGCCTTTAACCTTTCTTGGATTAGCTTCACCTTATCCAACATCTCTTGCACACAAACCTCTCCAGTTTTGCTCACGTGTGCATCTTCCATCCAACTCCAATACAACGGTACTTGACACTTGCGCCCATACAAAGCCTCGTGAGGTGCCATCCCAATCAAGGCCTGATAGCTATTGTTATAAGATAATTCTGCGTAAGGTACGCATTCTATCCACTTGTCCCCGAAATCCAGAACACAGGCCCTCAAAATATCCTCTAATATTTGGATCACCCTTTCTGACTGCCAATCAGTCTGCGGATGCGCCGTCGTACTGAACTTCAGATTCGATCCCATTGCTTCCTGGAACTTTCCCTAAAAATGAGAAGTAAACCTCGGGTCTTGGTCTGACACTATGTTCGAAGGTACTCCATGGAGTTGGACTATTTCTCGAACATATATCTGAGCCAGCTTCTCCATGGAGTCCCTTACATTTACCGAGATAAAGTGGGCCGACTTGGTCAGTCGATCCACTACTACCCATATGGCGTCCTTCTGAGTCTTTGACATAGGGAGTCCGATGACGAAATCCATAGTCACCTCCTCCCACTTCCATTCCGGCACTAGCAATGGCTGCAATAGTCTCGCTGACTTCTTATGCTCCGCTTTAACTTTCTGACAGGTGAGACAGGTCGATATGTACTTGACCACATCTCGCTTATTTCGGGCCACCAGTATGCTCTCTTCAAATCCTGATACATCTTGACCTCTCCCGGATGAATTGCGTACTTGCTCTTGTGTGCCTCTTCCAAAATTCTGACCCTTAGTTGTTGCTCCCCGGGTACACACAATCGATCTCTAAAATGGAAAACTCCTACTTCGTCCTGACGGAATTCGTTGTTCGGACGCTTAAGCTCCTTATCCTTAAAAATTTGAAACTCGGTGTTGCTTCGCTGAGCTTCTACTATTTCATGCTTCAAGTCCGGTGCCAACTTCAAATTGCTGATAACAATCATTTTGTCTTGCACTTCCGTCCTTCTGTCCAATACGTCCTGAACTACTTGCATTTCTTGCACCTTCAGCCTAGCCATCCCAACTTTTCTACTTAGGGCGTCTGCCACCACGTTAGCCTTCCCGGGATGGTAGTTGATCGGGCAATGGTATTCTTCCAAGAATTCCATCCACCTTCATTGTCTCAAGTTCAAATCCTTCTGAGTGAAGATATACTTCAGGCTCTTATGGTCGGTGAACACCTCGTACTCGGCTCCATACAAGTAGTGTCGCCATTTCTTTAGGGCGAACACTATATCCGCCAGCTCCAAGTCGTGAGTAGGGTAGTTCACTTCATGCGGTCGCAACTTCCGTGATGCATAGGCAATTACTTTCCTGTCTTGCATCAACATCACTCCCAGTCCTTCTTTCGAAGCGTCGGTGTACAGTGCGTAAGATTTGCCTTCCTCTGGTAGACTCAATACCGGTGCTATCATAGTCTCTTCTTTAGTTCTTGGAAGCTTTTCTCGCATTTTTCGTTCCACACAAACGGAACATCCTTTCTCAACAAACGGGTCATTGGCGATGCGAGTGTCGAGAATCCCTTGATAAACCTTCGGTAGTATCCCGCCAAACCCAAGAAACTCGGATCTCGGTAATATTCTCCGGCTGCTTCCAGTTTGATACCGCTTCCACCTTGGCCGGATCTATCTTAATTCCCTCCTTAGTCACCACATGACCAAGGAATGCCACATTGTCCAATCAGAATTCGCACTTGCTGAACATCACGTACAGCTTGTGTTCCCTCAATTTTTCCAACATGAGCCTCAGATGCTCCGCATGCTCCTTCGGACTCTTGGAGTAGATCAAAATATCGTCGATGAATACTACTACAAACTTGTCCAGGTAAGGCCAGAATACTCGGTGCATCAGGTCTATGAATACTGCTGGAGCGTTAGTCACCCCGAACGGCATTACTACGAACTCGTAATGCCCATATCGGGTGTTGAGGGCTGTCTTGGGGATATCTTCCTCTCTTATCCGCACTTGGTAATATCCTTGTCTCAGATCCAACTTGGAATAGCAACTGGATCCTTGCAGCTGATCGAATAGCTCGTCAATCAACGGAAGAGGGTACTTATTCTTAATCGTCAAATTGTTCAGCCCTCGATAGTTGATGCACAGCCTTAAGGTCCCGTCCTTCTTCTTTACAAATAGCACAGGCGCTCCCCAGGGCGACGTGCTTGGTCTAATATAGCCTTGGCCAACGAGCTCCTCTAGTTGCTCTTTCAACTCTTTCAACTCTGGCAGCGCCATCCGGTACGGAGTCCGCGATACTGGTTCCGCTCTGGGAACTAAGTCAATAGTGAACTCCACTTCTCAACTAGGAGGTAGAGATTCCAGCTCCGCTGGAAATACATTGGGAAAATCCTTCACTACTTCCGTGTCCGCTAGAGTACACTGGTCTTTAGGCTTGTTCATCACGTAAGCCAGATAACCTTTACAACCTTGCCTCAATAATTTTCGGGCCTTAGCCCCTGCAATTAAGTACTTCAACTCTTTCACCCTCTTTCCATCAAATTCTAACACATCACAACCTGGTCTGACAAACTGAACTGTCTTATTTTTGCAGTCTACCCTAGCCCCATGTTTGGCTAACCAATCCATCCCCAAAATTAAGTCATAGTCTTCAATGTCCAACACAATCAAATCTCCCTCCAAATTTTCTCTCCCCACATTAACCTTACAATCCCTCACATACCGATCCGCTTGCACCATCTTCCCCAAAGGGGTGCTTACTTCTAAAATGAAAGGTAACTCCACTCCATCCCAGCCCAAATGACATGCACACAACTTGTTTATATAGGAATGAGTAGAGCCAGGGTCAATCAAAGCATTAACGGATCGTCCTTGAATAGTGAACGTACATTCCACCACCGCGGCATCGGCCCCAACTTCCTCTCTATTGAGAGAGAATACCTTGGCCTTCACTTGTGGCTTCGGTGCTCCACCTCTGGCTGCACCCATGGTGTTGGCCCGGTTGGGTCCCGGGTTCTGAGCCGGGTTTCCCTGCCCAACTCGGTGCAGCTTAGGGCAGGTATTCCTCAGGTGGTTCGGGTCACCACAGTGGTAGCACTTCCTATCTCTTCCCTTGGACCAGCAATTCCTCTCGGTGTGGCCTTTCTTTCCACACTTCCTGCAGGACGGGAGGTTCGGTGCAGGTCCAGCTGGTGCTGTCCGGGCTTGTTTTTCCCGATTCTGCCAGAGATGATTTGCAGGGTGCTTGTGGGATTACTGCCTCGGGAAGTGTCCCTGTGGTTGTCTCGGCGGTTGCCTGCTGCAATCTTCATTCTCCGTGCGAGTAGCAGCGTCCACCGCCCATGAGTAAGTTGTCAGTGGAGCAGGTGCCAAATCTCTCATCAGCTCCGGTCTTAGCCCCTTGACGAACTGCCTCATCCGATTTTGCTCGGTGTTGACCAGTCTTCGGTAGTATTTTGACAACTGCGTGAATCGAGCCGCGTATTGAGCCACAGACATGCTCTCTTGCCTCAGATTCTGAAATTCGTCCTCCCATTTTTCTACAATCCACTGAGGGATGTACTCCACCCTGAAAGATTCAACGAAGTTGGACCACGTCCACTCTTGCTCATCCATTACCCAGTCCTCTTGGACCCGCTGCCACCACGCCGAGCTGGTCCTCTCAACCGAAAAGCTGCAAATTTAACCATCCGCTCCTCCGCATATTGGAGCGTTGCGAAGATGTCCTCCATTTGCTCGACCCACTGCTCGGCCTTCTGGTCTTGTTCCGCTTCACCCATAAAGATAGGCGGTTGGAGTTTCAAGAACTTCTCCAACGCCTCATCTTCCCCTCTAGGGTGCCTCCGCTCGGTTAGCGTCTGAAGAATGTCGGCCATTTTGCTGAGTGTCTGACCCATTGACACATCTACCGGGGCATCAGACCCTATGCCCATCGCGGGATCACTTTGCCCGTCACCCTGATGGGGTGATTGCATCTGTTTCGGTTCAACTTCCGGTGCTACCCGGTCTACCTCTGGAGTTCTTCTGGTGGAAGGAACTGCACGTCTCTTGGGTGCCATTCTATACCATACCCTAAATGTTAAATGTATGCACTCAAGTATCAAATCATTTTAGTGGTGTATGCATACATAGCCAAGTATGAGTAGAAAGAAGTCAGATGCAACTTATTTAAAGGATTGCTCATAAATTTTGATTTCAAAAATTAACTTGCATAATTTCGAAATTTGATAAAAATGAACTTTAAGAATTCTTAACATCTCAATTCATGAAAAGCTGTAAATAAACAAACATCCAAATCAAAATGACTCCTAACTCTCTACTCCTCATCGGAATCCTCATCATCTGCCTCATATATCCAACCTCCGGTGTTTTTTGAGAAATCCACCCCTCCCCGCTAGCAAATCCCTCCATAGGCTCCTTCCCAAGGCGCCTAGAACTCTCTCCGGCCTCAACTCGACTAAAGGGAGGAATAAAGGAAGGTCTGGGTGGAGGCTCATAGTCTATCTCCCTCGGGTCATCACTAGCTGCTGCTAAATCCACCCGGGATTAGGAGGGTGGGGTTCAGGCTCCACTATCATAACGTCATCCTCACTGTCAGAGCTTATATCTATCACCGGGATTGGAGGTGGTTCAAGGATCTGGACCTCGTCCTCACTGCTATCCTCCATCAAGTCAAGCTTATCATCACTGTTATCCTCTATAGGGATATCCTTGACATCATTGTCATCCTCTATAGGGACAACTGGCTGAGGGGTAGGCTGGGGAATTAGAAGGTCCTCCTGATCTAGATAGTAAGGTGGGTGCCACTGCTACCCTTTCCTTGCTGTCCTAAGCAGTCTAACCATCCTACAGCATCATCAAAGTAGGTTAGATAAGATTTAAATTTAAATAAATAAATCATATATCATCAATATTTATCTATAACCTAGTCTCTGATACCACTTGTAACACCCCGGATGACCTAAGCCCGCCAGGGCCGGGGATGTCGCCCCGTCCAAAGGACAATGGGTCTTTATAACTAGGTCACAAATAAAATTGCTGAAATAAATAATACTTAAACTAAAAAGAATTTATTACAACCCAAAATACTTCAAAAGTACATCCATGAAATCCCAAAACAAAAACCATAATTTAAATAATCCACTCTCGTCTCCCCAGGGCAGTACATAAAATAAAAAAAAAAAACACATTCTCTTCCAAGGTAGCTACTCACCCACAACAGGATCAACCTGAAATCATGATAAAAGGTGGTGAGATAGAAATCTCAGTAAGTCCGTGTGTGCTTTGGGTGTTTAGCGGAAACAGTTCGTGGATGCAAAGTGTGAAATCTTTATAAGAGAAACATTGGCAAGCAATAAACATTAATCAAAAGCAAGAGTGGCATTTTGGCTCTTCTAGCCATACATAAGTAATGAAATCAACCACTTGAAAGAAAGGGATATGGGTTACCACACTTTGGGCCCCATAACCGGTCAGAATGCCTAACACGTTATGCAGACTGACAAAAGTAGATGATCGGCCTACTGGGCAAGATACTCCTCCTTCTCTATACCCAAACAACCGCCGGGTGTCCATTCCGGCAAAAACACAGTCACTTGACTGAAACAAAATAACCTGCTAGCTCGGACTTGCACGACTCACTGGAACTGGCATCTTATCCAAGAACGACTCATCCCTCAGAGGTGGCCACCTGCTGAGAGACTTACCCTAACCCTTCAAAGACTAGTCCTAGTAGTCCACCCTTATTGAGTACTCAACGACGTTTCCCACTTGGGATAAAATGAACAGAGCATTGCTCTGCATGAAAATAGCAATTTCAGGGTTTCCCAAGGTTTTGAGCGGAATCAGTTTTAGAAAGAGTTTCGAGTTTGGAAAATCTGCTCATTAACTTTTGAATAATTCCAGCGTTGGAAATAAAGATGAATTCAACCCTCAATTGCCTTCAAATAAACGAGTGTCCATACACTCCATATTTAGCTTGCCATAAGAAAACATTTCACATCGAAAGGTTTTATGCTGGAGCTTACCTGATTCTTGTTCACAACAACAAGGTCTCGGACAGATGACCTAACCCCACATGGGCAAATACAAATCTTAATCAGATTCAAGTCACAATCCACTTCCTTAGTTTTAAATCAACTCAATTCACTACTACCATGATCCTAGTGTCCCAAGCTCTAAGGCAAAACAATAATTGAATAGGTTTATAAGCTAAATTTAATTTGTTATTTAAGATAATTAATGGATTAGGAAATAAATTCTAATAAGTTGAAAGTTTAAATCTTGTTAAGAAAAATTTAGAGTTTATTTGATCAAGAGCCATAGGTGGTACTAGGTAAAATAGTGATTTAATAATAGCTTAGTTAGAAAATAATTGATAGCTAAAACTAGTTAAGATTAAATTTAATAAGTCTTTCTTGGAAAATAATAAGTAAATCCTTAAGGGTTTTGATCTAGTAAATATCTTATTAAGTATAAATCCTTTTCATAAGGGCTTTAATTAATTTTCTTTATTTTAAATAATATTTATTTATTTTATTTTCTAGAAAAATCATTATTTATTTGACTAAAATATCCTTTACATATATTATAATTCCAAATCTACCCTTCCTAGGGTTTTCGAAATTCTTTAGCAAAAATTATTAGTAAATATTTTATTCATGAAATAAAATTTGCTTAGGGACAACTAGATCATGATCAAGATTCCATGGTCAACCATAATCAATAACATACTCAATCCTTCAATTCTTCAAATCATCCAAGTCTTGCACATAGGCATAGATCTAAATTTATTATTACATGATTTAACCTCTACTAGCATAAACATGATCATGGCTTCAAAATTTAATCATGCATATAAATCCTATTCACCCATGGTGACATAATCTCTAGCATGCTTCATCACAAATACTACCTATGACATGCATCAAATCTCAACTCATCATTAAATCCACCAATATAATCCTTCCATGCATAAATCTCATCTCCTTCACAATCATACATATACTCATGCTTCAATCAACAACATCACATACACAAACCCATCGCCATTCATCAACCTAGAGACATGATTCTAAATTTTAAAAAGAGGATTGAAGGTACTTACTTGATTGATGAATGAATTGAATGAGTTTAGAGAAGATCTCAACTCCTAGATGGCTAATCTTGTTCAAGAAAGGTGGCAAAAGCATGGCCATGGAGGAAGAGACCATTCGGCCAAGAGAGAGAATTTCGGTCCATGAGAGAGAGAGGGAAAGAAGTCATTAGTGAGATTATCCATATAGGTTTTCATTAGAGATCAAGTTTGAAGAGGATGAAGTTGTTAGAATAAGTTTACCTTGAAGATGTTCTTGTTCTTCACAGAAATTTCTGCTTTTTGATCCAAAGTAGCAAGATGATTTGTAGAGTTTGATGTTAATAAGGGTGTTGATGGATGCACAGCAATGAGTAGACTAAATCTGGAGATTTTCGTGAGGGTTTGAGATGGTTTGGAGGGGCATTAGGTGTAGAGAAGAAGTAGGTGTTCTTGGTGTAGTGTGTGTGTGTGTGTGTGTGTGTGTGTTCTTGTTGCTTGAAGAAAATCGAGAGAGAGAGAAGAAGAAGCTGCCGATTTCCTGAGGAATTGGGGCTGCCGAAATTCTGTAGGGTTTAGGGAGTGATTTCTCTGATTTGGAAGGGAAAGGAAAGGTTAGTTGTTACAATCCTTGAAGAATATTTTTAGGAAGAGAATTTGGAAACTAGATATTCTAGAAATATCTTGATTTTTCTGGACAGCTTTGAAGTCTCCTATGGCTGATTGGATTGTGCAGCTTTTCTGGGGAATTAAAGCTGGTTAAAGGAGGCTTGTGATGACCGAAACTAAGGTGCACAATGGTGGAGAAGATGTCTGATCAATTGAGCAAAATTTTATGGAAAGTTGTTAAACAATATGGCTGAAATTTTGGAAAGTAATCAAGCTAAATTGCAGGGATTTGGTTGAGGGATTTTCAGTCAGCCATGGAGGGAATTTCGTGCAGAAGCTTCAGGGAACAATGGAGCTCTGTTAATGGAGGTTTATGGGAGGTTTTTACAGAAGTAGGTTTGGGTTTTCGGTTGGAACAAAATAGGAAACAAGCTGGACAAAAATTCTGCACAGAAATTTCGCTGTACAGGAATTTTCTGGCAGAATTTTCGTCTGCCATTTCCAGCATATTTGCAGCGAGTTTTGAAGGGGATTTTAGGGGTATTCAAGGCTGTTTTCTAGCCTTCTTTATGGAGGAAAAACATGGCTAAGGTGCTGCACAAAATCTGGGAGAAAACAGCTTGGTTTGGAGCTCTCAAAGTTGATTTTCGTACAGGAATTTTTCCTGTTTTTCTTCAGCTTGAGCAGTCCGAATTTGGATAAAAACTTTCAGGTTTCAAACTGATCCTAAGGTCTATTTTTCTGGTAGCACTTGGGAGGGAATGTGAGCTTGAATTTTTCACCTTTTGAAGGTACAACAAGCTGGAAATTTTCAGCTCATTCCTTGAAGATAGATGAACTAAGATAGAGGAAAAATTTCAGCAAGCTTTCAAGAGGGATTTTCCTCTTGAATTTTCCCACAATTCATTTACATTTTCCAAACCATGAGAAGCCTTTTACTAGGACATTTTGATCCTAAAAGACCTTAGTCCTCTACTGAATTTTCTGGAAAGGAAAAGGATAGAACACCTTGATCAAGCTAAGGAGTTGGAAATTAAGAAAAACTAAAGATCAAGGGAGAATAAATTCCCTTTATGCATTTCGCGAAGAACAAAAGAGTGAAGTGAGAATTCTCCTAACATGTCTCTCCTAAGACATCATCACCACATTGATCTAGGCCCTCATGGCCGAAACCATCCTTTTCCAAGAAAAATAAAATTTACTCAAGCTAAAGCTTCTATGATGGACTTTGAACCTTAGACCTTAATAATTTATTCCAAAGCTCTAATCACTAAACCACAACAACTCTTGTTGCTATTTCTACTAGAAAAAATCATTTCCTATTCAATCCACAAGCTATCTCCTTATTTTCACCTCGGGCAAAAATTACCATTTTGCCCCTCTCACACATCACTCACCAACAAGGCTTTAAGATAATAAAAATCAAATTCAAAGCACATAGAAATCATATGAAAACATATTTAATCATGAAATAAAGCATGATATGCATCTCAATCCCCTTACTCTACGGTTGGTCTTGACTGGGGTTTCATAATTATTCCCTCCCAAATGCTGCCAGAAAATGGCCCTTTTGATCAGCTTGAAACCTGAATATTTCTAGCCATTTTCGGACTGCACAAAAGCTGTGCAAAACCAGAAAAATTTCTGGGCAAAATCGCAGCATAGGAGAGTTCAAACCAAACTGTTTTCTTCTAGTTTTTCTCCAGATCCTTAGCCACGTTTTTCCTCCATGAAGAAGGCTGGAAACCAGCCTCGAAAGACCTCTGAATACCCCCTCAAACCCTCTTCAAACTAACTAAACAATGGCAGAAAAATCTGCCCTGAACTTTCCTTCAAACTTGAGAAATCACTGAACACAATTTCCAGCTTTGTTCCCCTTCAGCCTTGTCCGAAACCTTCACCATTTTTCTGCACAAACATCTCTTGAACAGCCATGAACTGAACTCCATTGTCTTCTCCAGCATCCTGCACGAAAATCAGTCATGGCTACCCGAAAATATCTCCAACAAATCACTGCAATCATGCCTTGATTGGATACCAAAATTCCAGCAAACTTAATTTAGCAACCTTCCATAAAATATCCCTTAAACAACCAGACCTTCCCTTCACCATTATACTCCTTATATTTGGCCACCCTTAGTGTCCTTCAATTAGCTTTCATCCAGCAGAAACACTGCACAGAAATTCGGCCATGGCAACTTTCAAAAAGCTCTCCAACAATCAAAGATATTCTTGTAGTATATAGTTTCCAAATTTGCTTCCCAAAAATATTCTTGAGGGATTTCAACAACTAGCCTTTCCTTTTCCTATCAAACCAAAAAAATCATCTTCCAAAATCTCTGAAAAAAATTCAGTCACTCTCTCCCTCAGAATTTCGGCAAGCATTAACCAAAATTCCTCCATTCTCTTCAACCTTCAAGTACACATAAAACACCAAGAACACCTACTTCTTTCTTTTGCTAATACTTCTCCAAATCACTCCAAACTTCTTCTAAAAAAATTCCAATTTTCATCTATTCACTGCTGTGAGTCCATCCACACCATTTTTAACATCAAACTCCCAAATCCAACTTGCTCTTTTGGATAAAAAACCAGAAGTTTTGTGAAGGCTCAAGAACACCTTCAAGGTAGGGTTGTTCTAACAACTTCATCTTCTCTAATCTTGATCTCTAATGAGTATCTATATGAATAAACATGCTAATGGTCTCTCTCTCTCTCTCTCTCTCTCTCTCTCTCTCTCTCTCTGGCTGAATGGCTTCTTCTCCAATGGCCATGCTTTCTCCATCTTCATTGGACGGATCTAGTCATTAGGAGTTGAGATTCATTCAAAACTCCTTCAAGGTTTTCATCAATCAAGTAAGTCTTTTTAACCCTTCTTTTACATTCTAGATTCATGTCTCTAGGATGATGTTGATAAAAGATGAATCATGAATGGGATTTGAGAATATATTGTTGTGATGAGTTGAGAGTGAAGCATGAGTATATGATGGAGATGGGATTTATGCATGAAGTTATTATCTTGGTGGATTGTATGATGTTTTGAGGTTTAATGCATGTCTCCATGATCAAGTATGCTAGAGATTATGTCATCTATGATGAATAGGATTTATATTCTTATGTGATTATTAAAGCCATGATTATATTTATGCTAGTAAATGTTAGATCATGCCTTAGTAAGTCTACATCTATGCTTATATGCATGATTTGGATGAGCTGATGAATTGAAAGATTGTATATGTTCATGATTGTGGTTAGCCATAGAAATGTGATCATGACCTAGTTGTCTCTTAGCTAATTTTTATTTCGTGAATAAAATATTTCATGATATGATTTTGCTAGTAATTTCAAAAAAACCCCTTGGAAGGGATAGATTTGGATTATTAAATATAATGATGATATTTTAGTCAAATAAATAATAGCTTTTGCTAGAAAAATAATAATAATAATATATATATATATATATATATGTATGTATATGTAGATATTATATAAAATAATGAAATCAACTAAAGCCTTTTATGGAAATAATCATAATTAGTGAAATATTTATTACTAAAAATTTAATTATTATCTTTTAATCAAAACCAATTAAAATTTTATTTATTAGTTTTCAAGAAAGACTCATTAAATTTATTTTCAACTAATTTTAGTTATCAATTATTTTCTAACAACTAAATTATTAATAAATCATTATTTTACCTACTACCACATAGGACTCTTCATCAAATAAACTTTAAATTTTTTTTAGCAAGATGTAAACCATCAATTTATTAGTAATTATTTCCCAAAACCTTAATTATTTTAAATATCAAATTAGGCTTAGCTTATAAACCTATTTATTTATTGTTTGGCCTTAAAGCTTGGGACACTAGGATTATGGTAGTAGTGAGTTGAGTTGTTTTAAATTGAGAAAGTAGATTTTGGTTTGAGTTTGATTGTGGTTTGTTTTTGCCCATGCGGGGTTAGGTCAGTTGTTGGAGACCTTTTATTGTGAGCAAGAATCAGGTAAGCTCCTGCATAAAACCTGATTGATGTAAAATGTTTATTATGGCAAGCCAAATGTAGAGTGCATAGACACTCATTTCTGTAAGGCAATTGAGGATTGACTCCTTTCTTATTTCAACCAAACAAATTATTTAAAAACTCATAAGCAGATTTACTCAAACTCAAAACTCTTTCCAAAACTGATTTTGACAAAGACTTTGGAGACCCTCAATTGCCATTTTCATGTGGAACTATAGTTTGTTCATTTTCCCAAGTGGGTTACGTTACATTGAGTACTCAATAAGGGTGGATTGCTAGGACTAGTCTTTGAACGGTTAGGGTGAGTGTCTCAGTAGGTGGCCACCTCTGAGGGGTGAGTCCTTCCCGGATAAGATGTCAGTCATGTAGGTCGTGCCAGTCCGAGCTAGCAGCTGTTTATTTTTCCATCAAGTGACTGTGTTTTGCCGGAATGGACACCCGGTTATTGTTTGGGTATAGAGAATGAGGAGTATCTTACACGGTAGGCCCATCACCTACCTTTTGTCACTATACACAAAGTGTGGCATTCTGACCAGTTATGGGGCCCAACGTGTGGTAACCCATGATCATTTCTTTTGAGTGGTTAATTTTATTGATTATGTATGGTTGGAAAAGCCAAAGAACCACTCTTGCTTTTGACTAATATTTATTGCTTGCTAGTATTTCTCTTATAAAGGTTTTATACCTTGCATTCACGAACTATTTCCACTGGACACTCAAAGCACACACACGGACTTACTGAGATTTCTGTCTCATCACCTTTTTACCATGATTTCAGGTTAATCCTGCTGTGGGGATGAGTAGCTAGTGTTATTTGCCTTGGAAGAGAATGTTGTCATTTATTTTTATGTGTTGCTTTGGAGAGTTGAGAGTGGATAATTTTACTTATGGATTTGTTTTGGGAATTCATGGATTTATTCTTGGGATGTAAAAAATTTTAAGTTAAAGTATTATTTTTATTCCACTATTTTATTTGTGTGATCTAGTTATAAAGACCCCTTGTCATTTGGATGGGGCGACATCCTTGGCCCTGGTGGGCCTTGGTAGCTGGGTGTTACACGACTAGTACCAAAAGGTTATAGACAAACTTATGGTATTGACTATGATTGAAAACCCCAACTTAAACCTACCCTAGAGTAAGAGGGAGGGGGTACATATCATATCACCTTGCATAAAATATATTCTTTGAATGATTTTGTGTGCCTTAAAATTGTGGTTTGTGGGTTATATGGTTTATTTGTGCATGTTGAGTAGAAAAGGGTAAACAGGTAATTCTACTTGAGGGTGAAATAGGAAGATGGCTTGAGGCTTAGATAAGAAGAGGATTTACTTGGGAAAATTAGAACAAGAGTTAGTCTTGTTAAGTGGTTAAAGCTTTGTGATTAATCTCTAAGGTCTTGAGTTCAAATCACATCACCTATGTTTTATTCATAATTATCTTTACCAATGTTTGAATTTTTCTTTTTCTTTTATTCCTTAAAGTTAGGAATGTTGTCTTGGGGAAGACACATTGGTAATGTCTTAACCATGTGATCTTGTCCAAAAAAGAATTCTAGAAGAATTTTTGTGTCCATTATTTTTGCAAACCTTGTCCTAATCTCTTTGAATTTAAACTACTCCTATTTCTTTAATTCATTTTTATATCCATAAAAGTCTTGCATAATTCCTTACTTGGAATTTCGAAAATTCTAGCTCTTCTAGGATAGGAGGTTAGCCAAAATTGTGGAGGACAAATAGGAAGAGGTTCTCAATTAAATCACCATAGCTATTCTTCCAAGAACTTCATTGCCTTCTTGTTCTTGTTTTGGTTAAAATCGGGAAAATTTTCCAGATTTTCTTCATGGCTGGTTTTCAAAATTTGTGGCCACCTTTCTCTACCTAATTCTTGGAAAGAATGAACCATCTTGTGTGAAGATGAAAGCTGAAACACTTTGGAATTTTGCAGCTTTACAAGCTACACTAAAACAGAATTTTTTTGCAGCAAATAACCAAGCTTTGGACATGAACATTTAGCCATTCATTTGTGCACAAGAACACCTGAAACTTTCTTCTTTCTTCTCCAAGATGGTGGCAAGAAAATCACCGTTAATGGACTTTCAAACGCTCCTAAACTCCAGCTGCAAATTCAGTTCAAAGAGCTTCGAAAAATCTGCTCAAAATCCTCCCAAAATCATAAGAATTCTTAAGCTAAAATTCTAGAAATTTTCCAGGTTTGCCTATTCAATGTTAAGCTCGATTTCTTCATCAAACTGCATCATATGTTGGGCCAATTACAGCCATGGACAGAACACCTTAGCGTCTCCATCTACCTTGGTCTTTTGGACTCCATTAACACCCCTAAAAAAACTCCTATCTTCACTCCCTTCAAAATTATTCAAATGTCAAAATTAAATTCTAGATTTTTGTTCCATTAAACACTCACCTAGCTAGACAATAAAACAAAAAATTTCTCTGCTATATCACAGCAATTTTCAGCTAGCTAAAAGCTAAAACAACTCTCCATTTCATGATCAAATCATAGCTGGTTCAACCATGCAAATGAAGGACAATAATCCTTCAAAGGGCAAACACCATTACCCAAATCCTCTACCTCAAATATCTCCATTTTTCTCTCAATTTGAAATTTAAAAAAGCTGAAACTCTCTCTCTCCTTCTTGGATAACTGAAAGCCTCCCCATAGCTAGGCCATTCGGCCATCTTTCACAACACATACATGAAAACACTCTCTCTCAATTCCTCTCCAAAAATACCAAGAACACCAAGAACACGCACTAAGCTTCTTCAACCTTCAATCACCTCTATTCATCCCAAATCACTCCAAAAACCTTCAAACTAACTAAGATTCAGTCCATACTCATTCATAAGACAGTCCATAACACAAAAAACACCAAAGTTGATTATCCATTAAGATCAAACACACTTTTCGGTCCAAAACAAGAAAAACATCGAGAAGGTAAATTTAAACACCTTGGACCTTCTTCATCTCATCATCACCATTTCAATAACATCCTAATCTCACACTCTCTCTTTGTCTCTATTTCCCCCTCTCTCTCTCCTCTCTTTGCCAAACCTTGGATGGCCATTCTTGGACAAACTTCAACCAAGGAAGGACTCTCATGCACTCAAGGGCATTTATTGAGCAAGGCGATATCTTCAACTAATGTTCATCAAAACAAATATTTCTTTCTTGATCTTCACTTTAAATTCTCACAGTCAAGGCTCTTAGATGATGGACTTGATAGGTTGATTGAATAATGTGGGGTTAGAGATATGTATGTGGGTGAAGGGAATAGATTTAAGGCATAAAGATTGGAATGAATGTTGTGACTTGTGGATTATTCTTTAAGATAATCATATGTTCATTATGATGAAGGGTTTTATGGATGTTTTGATGTATGATAGTCATTATGCCGCCATTGTTGATTATGTCCTCATGATGTTATTTTTTAATAAATCCCTAGATAATATTATACCCGGTAGAATATCATCCTTGTTGTGATGAATGTTAATTCAAGTCCATTTTTGGATAAATCGACATGTTATTTGTTGAATCCATGTATGTAAGAATATGTGTGTGGATTTTCTCTAGCAATAATATTATTGTAAAAACTACCTTATTATTTTTAGAATTATTCTTGCTATCATTATTATAATTAGTATAATTAATATTATTACTTAATTTAATTGACTAAGTTTGATAAACACAAATATAATCAAAATCAATAATTAGTTAAAATATTTTTAATTTATTAGATAAATAAATAGTAATATTTTTATTAAATATAAATAATAATATATTGGAATTAATTAATATCAAATGTCTTTTATTTTCATATTGTTATTAGTTAGCCTTACCAAAACTTTTATTTACACTCATAAATATTATTGATATTAGAATAACTTATTTATTATCAATTTTATTTGTTATTTATTATTTATTATTGAAATTATTTATGATCTATTATTAATATTACTTATTATTTGTAATAATATTATTTTATTATTTATTACCAATACTATTTATGATTTATTATTAATATTTTTTATTACTAGTACTCATTATTATTACTAATTTTATTTTATTATTAATATTGCTCATTATTTATTATTTTTTAATAAATAGTTGATATTTCAATTTATTTTTTGTTTGTAACTGATAGGGGCTAAATTAGTTATGTTTTTCTTAGTTATTTGAGGATCATTTGTACTACACTTTGTTCAATAACTAGTCATATTCCTTCATATTTGAGATTTTACCCTTGGAAAGGTATTTTGTTCTTTATTTCAGATTTTTAAAGTAAAACGAAACAAAAACGTCGCACAACAGAGGATAGGCGGTCCCATCAAGGGCTCTAGAACTTGTGCCGGCCATGCATTGTTGACATGAACTTCGAAGTGATGAAAAATTGTTGAAACAGAGTAGAACAGAACCAAGGCAGTGCTGGCTGCATTCTGGACTACATTGTGCAAAATTCGGAGAAATATCGGTGAACAAGTGGAGAAGCAGAACACAACCGGCACCAGCTCCGAGAGCCAAGATGGTGTCGGCTGTGCCCTGCCGCTAAGGCGGTGCTTGATTTGTTCTACGCGATTTTTGGTAATCTGAGGAGTTTTAGTATCTTCCAACTTCTACTACACCAAGAACTTTGTACCTACGAGTTTAGGTACTTTCTAAGCCTATAAATAGATTTAAAAAAAACACAAGGAAAAAAGGGAGAATTCATTGATCATCATATAAAATTACTCAATCAAATGAGGAATTCTTCAAGTTCAAGGAGGGTTATACAAAAAAGTCTTCAAAGGAAGAAGAATGAGACTTTTCTGTGAGTGCTTTCTTTTACTTTGTTTTCTTTTTCTTAACAATGATGTTTTAATTGTTTTATTTTAATTTGACATTGGTTTAGATATTCATGGTTTTTAGAGTTATTTGATCTTTTGATTAATTGATTGTTATTCTTGGTATTTAATTACTCGTGCCTATTATAAGATTAATTGATTGTGGCTTTCCATTAACTTGCTTGAAAATAGGGTTGGTGGTAGTTCAATTTATTGATTTCATATTTGTTGTCTTTTAACTTGCCTGAAAATAGGGTTAATTGCTAAGAACGAAGTAATTAAAGATTAATTGATGTCTCCCAGAGTATGGATTCAATTGGTTAATTTCATGGGTTAAGTTTGCCTGAGAATGGGACTTAATCAGAGAATTGTGTTTAATGCATCTTTTGGGTAAGACTGGTTGAGACAGAGTATGCGATACTAAGTTACCTAGAAGATAGGGATTCGTGGATTGAGAAAGAAGTGAGTCTACTTTAATTCTTCATGATGCCAAGAGAATAATTAGTTATGATAAAAGTTGGATACTTTAAGATCATGTTTGTCTAACCAATGGTTTGAGTTACATAAAATCTACATCCTTGACATGTATATATTTTTATTTCATTTTAATTTTCTTTTGATTTGTTTTTCACTTTATCGAGTCGGTTAAACAATGAAAGAAAGGTAATTAATGTCTACTTATTTCTTGAGGATCGACACTCGTTTGAACCCTATGCTTGGTTAATGATGAGTACGCTTGCTCATATGTGTGATTTGGGTTGAACGTTTTAATTTAAGCTTGATTGGGAATGTGCTTAGTTTTTGTATGATTTTTACACCCAAGTCCAGACATATCAAGTTTTTGGCGCCATTGTCGGGGAACAATAGCATGAAAGCTTGGATTTTGTTGATTTAACCATGTAAATATGTAGATATGTAAATATGTAAATATGTGCAACTGTTCTTTTCACAAAAAGTGCTATCTTTTGTATCTTCTGTATCTTCTGTATACCTATGTAATCTAACTTACTAACCTTAACCCTGTTTTATTGACTAACTTGTTCTTCTTTTAATTTTGTTATCTAACTTTCTTCTTATCGTTTATAGTTGTAGGTCATGGAAAGTAGTAAAGTCATTTTTGCTGTTTGAAACAATTTTTATTTTCATCGTTTTGTTTTGTTCTTTTTATCATGTTTTTCACAAATTAAATTGCATTATTCATCATTATTGAATGTTCATCATTTTTCTTGCATTCAAAAAAAAAAAATGGAGAACCCGACAGAATCGAGCCGGTGCCGACTCTAAGAGCTCGGACCGGCGCCGGTTCCTTTCGAGTAAAGCATACTTTAAGGGCCATTTTGGCCACTTGTCCTTCAAAATCTCCATTCTCCCTCTCAAATGCTCTCAAGCCCATGCCGGCTTCGCATCTCTCATCTCCCAAAATTTGATTTTTCAACTCCTAAACACCTCCATAACATCTGTTGACTTCTTTTTTGTTGATCCTACGGATTAAACACCTCAAAAGCTTCGATTTTTCACAGCAAAACCATATTTAATCCACAAGCAAGGAGCTTAGATTTCTACAAAAAGCTTACATCTTTTACTTGCCCATGCATGTAAGAGCATAAAGGTATGATTTTTATTTCATTCCTATGGTTAAAATGATGGGGATGATTTTGTCTAATTTTAGGGACACTTTTGGCTAAAATTTGGGATTGTGCATGCTATGATTGAATTGTGCATTACTCCTTGAGCTTCATGAATTGGATTAAATTAGGAATTATTGAGCCTTCACTACTTGATGCATACTTATGATCATTAAAGACTTTATATAGCTAAGGCTAGAATTTTGGCTATTAGTGATACTTGAATATATGGAACGTGCATTATTGATCACATGATACCATGATACTGCCTTTATTCACATGATCATGTTTACTATCGTGCTTTGAGGATATCAATACATTTATGCTTTATAGTGAACTTTACATGTATTAAGTAGGTTGTGTTGTATTGATTGAAGGTGATTGATTGAATTGGTTGTTGGAGTGGATATATATTGAAAGAGTTTGGGTTTTGTGGATTCTGAGCTTGGTCGAGGGTTGTGTGAGATTTGAGGAATATCTGTGCAGGGGTGGCAATCCTGTTTTTAGTTTTTGAGCTTACTTGTTCTCTCTTCCTATTCCCCTATTCCTTACGATATCATGTCTAGAGTGAGGGATCAGTCTTCTAAAAAGGCGAGAACTTCCACTTCCTCAACCCCTTCATCTATTGATCCTTTGTCCTTAAGACCTACTGAGTTTATAGATGCATTTTGTGAGGAATGGTACAGTAAGAGAGCCTCTAATAAGATTATTGTCGAGAGTACTTTCTCACCCATCTTAAAACATGCACTCAAATTAGGAATGATGTTTAGACGGCTAGGATGGGGGTCAATAGTTCAATTGAATGGGAAGTATTGTCCCATACTTATTAAGGAATTCTATGCTAATATGACGGATAAGGGCAATAAACATCTTCCACATATTGAAACAAGAGTGAAAGGAGTTCCTATTGTCATCACTCAAAACCAATTAGCTAACCTCCTCGAGGTTTTTGATGATGATATTTGGCATGGGATTGATGTGAATAATCAAAAGATTCTTTCTGACCCGAATTGGGATGTTAGAGGGACTAGAGCTACCCTGGGCTTACATAAGCATAATGCCTTCCAAGCTAATAGCTTCTATTCCAACAATGATTTGGTAGCCAACTTTTGAGCTCTAGTATACATGTTTGGGTTCAATGTTGTACCCCGTGCTAATAGTTTCAATAAGACTAGACTGATTGACACTTATATTTTGCATCGGATGATGAACACATTACCTATCCCTCTTGCACCCTTGATCATCCAATCTATTTGGGAGGTTTTTTATCACTGTCTCTCCACAAAAGCCTTTGTTTTTCCCTTGGTTATAATGAAAATTCTAAAAGACTTTGGTGTGAGTTTTGAGGGAGAACTCATAGAGGCTACCACTGAGCACGATATGGTCACTGAGCAAACTCTTATGAGTTGCAGGTACAAGTACAACCAAGAGTTGAAAAAGTGGCTAACTCCCTTCGAGGTCAGACATCTCGGGCAGGTAAGGCCAGCCACAGTGGAGGAGGAGCACCCACCACCACCACCACGTGCACGGGCTAGCAGTTCTCAGTCCCACTCCCAGACTGACGTTGAGACTACGTGCTGGGGCGACTCGATTAGCAAATGGCAGTACTCATACGGTTGTAAAGTACTATGGAGGACATGGCAAGACGGCAAGCTACTACGGAGTAGCAGTTAGTTGAGTTGAGGTAGCATTCTTCTAGGCCACATGGTGGTGCGAGTACCTCTACACCAGTTGAGGATGATGATGATGAGGAGGATTGATGATTTTTCTCGAGCACTCTTGTTTTTCCTTTCTCTTTTAATGTTTTTTTTAGTTAGTTTTTTGTGTTGTTTTTTTTCTGTGTTCTATTTTCTGTCTATTAATTTTACTTTATCTTCTTTTCTAGTTTTTATGCTTTGGTGTGTTTTCCTTTGTATTTTTCTTTTTTAGGTACTTGGCCAATGCTTCATTCTTCAAAAATTTAGATCTTGTACAGCACAATGCCAAATGAAAGGAAGTTTGTTTTTCTTATCTCTTCTCCTTTATATTTTTGGTCCCATGGTATTGTTTGTTCTTGTTATATTTATTTGGAAATTGAGGACAATGTCTATTTTAAGTGTGGAGGAGTGATTTGATTAACAAGTCTTCTATACATATACTTTAACCTTCTTGGGGGAAATTTTTTAGCAAAATATTTTCAAATTTTTCTGATTTTCTGGAGATTTCAAGCTATATTTTAGTGCATGTCTTTATGATGGATTATAAAACATATGTTCTATATCATTTATTGCTTATGCATGACTTTTTGCACTCAGTTGGACAAAGTAGTTCTTGACAAAGTAGTTCTTGGATAGTTTGAGCTTTTCAAGCCTACCTATTGTTATATTATCTTTAGTGCCAATTTTGAGCCTAAATTGTTGATTTCTTTCATTAAAACCCGCTACAATATTTTGTCCATTTCTTGTTGCTGAGAGTTTGAATGATTTTCCAAATCTTTATGCTCTTGATGGATGAAAGTATATGTGTGAGAATGTTGAGGAAGAATGTTGGGATAAAGATCATAACTTGTTACTTTCAGTCATGGATCAATAACAAGTTGAGCTAGAAAGGAAAAGGGAAGAAAACAAATAGCTGCAAGAAAAGAAAGATTGCAAACAAGAAAAGAAAAGAAGAGCAGCAGTAAGAGTGAGAGAAAAAAAGGAGTTGAAAAAGAAAAAGAAAGAAAGAGAAGTGAAAAGACACATTAAAAGAAGAAGAAGAAAAGAAAAGATCACAAAAGGGATGGTGATTGAACTATAAAAGTTAAGTTCATAATCTTTGACACCATTGCTGGAAATTTGAGTGATTTTGTGAAAGAAGTAGAAAAAAGTTGATGAAAAGAAGAGTTGAAAGAAAAAGAGAAAAAATGCAGGATTTGCTTGAGTGGAGTTGTAATTGCTATAAGAGGTTATGGTTTGTTTGATTTTTGGAATAGGAGAGCAAGAAGAGTTGGAAATTATTGATTCATTTTGTTTATCCTTTTCTTGCTAACTTTCAATTTTTCTTTGATTTTTTATTCTCCTATATCCTTCATTTGATAAGCTACATTATAAACCTTTAGCCTTACATTACAAGCTTAAAAGTCCTACTTGATCTAAGTAGAATCATGATATGTCTCGGATTAGTGGAGAGAGTGTATGAAAAGTAAGCATATGGAATGTAACTAGGTTATATAAAATAAAATAAAATAAATACTTCAAAATTAAACTTTTTACAACCCAAAAATACGTGAACAAATTGAAAAATAATTGTCTACTACAATCTCTCAAAAGCAATACATAAGCAAAATAACAGAGAGTCTTCAAAATCATAGGTAACAATCTAGCTAATAACCTTCACAGTAGGATCGACTTGAAAACATGATAAAAAAGGGTGGTGAGATAAAAATCTCAGTAAGCCCGTGTGTGCTTTGAGTGTTACAGGTAGAATAGTTTATGTATACAAGTTGTAAAAGTTTCACAAGAGAAAGTGCTGGCAAGCATTAAATAAATGAAGAGTGGTATTTTGTTTTCCAAACCATACATGTGCACAATAAATACAACCACCCAAAGAGGTAGCCATAGCACCACACGTTGGGCCCTATGCCAATATAATGGTTAGAATGCCACACGTTGAGCATGCTGACATAAGGTAGGTGTACGGCCTACCGGGTGAGATACTCCTCCATCTCTACACCCAAACTTACCGGTTGTCCACTCTAGAAACACACAGTCCACTTGACTGAAACTTGCTAGCTCGGACTGGTATGACCTACTAGACTGGTGTCCTATCCGGGAAGGACTCACCCCTCAGAGGTGGCCACCTAATGAGAAACTTATTCTAACCCTTCAAAGACTAGTCCTCGTAGTCTACCCTTATTGAGTACTCAACGTTGCTTGTCCTACTTGGGAGAAAATTGATCATACAATGATTTACTTAGAAATAGCAATTAAGGGTTTCTAAAGCTCTTGTCAAAGTTGAGTTTTAGAAAAAGTATAGCGTTTTTGTGTAAAATTTCTTGTTTAATTTTTAAATAATTTGCTTGACTGAAACAAAAAAGAAAAAATGTCCTTAATTGCCTACTGAATTTGTCTTGCCACAATAATTTTGATCTTCAAATGACTCCATGCAGGAGCTTACCTGATCATTTGCTCTTCTTGAACTCAAAAATCCTCCAAGGTCGACCTAACCTCGCCTTGGGTAAACACAAGACATAAGGTTACATTCGAACTATATATGCCTTACATAAATAATTCCTAACTCAACTAGTTTCAACCATGACTAACCATGACCATAATGTCGTAAGCTTTAAGGCTAGATGATAAAGTATTCTATAAAATAAATCTAGCTTGATAAGTTAAAATATCTAGGGGTTCTAAAATAATTACTAATAAGTTATGATTTTAAATAATAAATTTTGAGTATTACTGCTAATAAATAAAATATTGAATAATACTAAGTCCTAAATAATATTAGTAAATGGTAATTTTTAAATATTATTATTATAAATAAATAAATATAAATTAGATTTAATTTTTAATTAATAATTAATAGATAATAAATAATTAGTAATAAATAATAAATTAATAATAAATGAATTATATTAAATTTTTAATTAATAAATAACAAATAAATTTTGTTATAAATAATATTTAGGAATATAGGTAAAAGTTTTAACTAGGGTCTACAAGGTCATTAATTAATTCTAATATTTTATTTATTATTATTATTTATATAAAAGATTATATATATATATATTATTTTTAATAAAAGATATTATTTATTTGACTAATAAAATATTAATATTTCATTTACATTTCCAAATCTCCCTAGGAATTTCGAAACTCTTAGGAAAAATGTAGAGGCATTTCTAATTAAAGTAATAAAATTTGTTAATAAAAATAACCTAGGATTAACAAGAAAATAATCATGATTCTCCTATTGCTAGACAAGATTCATGAACACATTCACAAACATCAACTAATAGGCTAACCATTCATGAACATATGCTTGAATTAACACATACTATCATATGGTCAATCTTCCACTAGGTAGGCATGCTCATCATTCATGGCTTTATTGAAACTTAAGAATATAAAAGCCTAATTACCATTAGTGTCATAACATCTAACATGCTTCAAACATCCATACTCTCATTAAACATGATGAACATATATTGATTCAAAAGGAAAATCCATATAGCTTAGTCATAAATATCAATCCTTATGTCCTAATTACATCCCCTTCATCCACATGCATACACTCAATATATGTTCAGACATGAATTTAGAAATAAAAAGGAGGATTTAAGGAGAAATACTTGATAGTCGATCACTTGATGAAGGCTAAAGAAAGGCCACGCGATTGAGATCCTTTAGTCGTCCAACGGAAAAAAATAGGCATGGTTGACGGTTGATCAACCATTTCGGCACAGAGAGAGAGAGAGAGAGAGAGAGAGAGAGAGAGAGTAGTAGAATGGTATTTTGAAAATTGACTGGATGAGTATGAACAAGATGGTTGTTCTTGATTTACCTTGAAGATGTTCTTGAGACTTTCAAGAAAAAAACTGATTTTGATCCATTTGAAAATTCTTGTTTGTGTGTTTTTGTGTTATAAATACCAGAAATGAAGTCTAGGGATTAAGTAGAAATGATCTGGAGTATTTTGAGAGTGATTAAAGGTGTTTAGGGTAGGTTTAGGCTTGAAGAAGTGTAGTATGTATTCTTGGTGTTTTGGTGTTTTGGAGAGAATTGAGAGAAAAGGCTTCATGAAATCTGGAAAAGCGATTAGTTGAATGGTCTAGGATAATTAGGAGTTTTGGTTTTCAGCTAGAAATAGAGAGAATGATCAGTTTTTTTTTTTAAATTTCAATGGAGAAAAATGAGGAGTTGTTTAAGGTAGAAGATTAGCTAATGGTAATTGATTAAGGGAGGTTTCTTTGCTCTTCAATGGTTCCAGCTGGACTGATCAGGTTTAAAGCAAAGAATGAAGGCTGTTCAGGCTTTATTACTGGTCAAAATTCAGTCTACAATGGCAGAGAAAATTCTGGCATGTTTGCTTGATACAAGAGTGTTTTAATGGAGCAAAATTCTAGATTTTTTTTGAAGTTCAAATGAGTTTTGGATAGAGTGATCTTAGGAGCTTTTTGAAGTGTGATTATGGAGTTCAAGTACTCAAGGTAAGTGTGAAAGTTAATGGTGTTTAGTCCATGGCTGAACAAGGTCTAATTTGCAGAGGTTTGAAGGTGTTTTTTTGCCTAGGCATAAGGAGACAAAGCTGGAAATTTTTCTGGTTTCAAAGTTGTGCATATCTTCAAATGCTAAAGATTTTCAGTGCAGAATTTTCTACACTGCCTTGGCCCGATTTGCAACTGTTTCTCTGGGGTGTTTAAAAGTCTTTCAAAGGTGATTTTCCAGCCTTCTTTTTGGAGAAAAATAGAGGATGTTCTTGCTGAATTGATGACAAAGAAAACAGCTTCAATTCCATCTTAGAATGCAGCGAATTGTGCAGGGAATTTTTCTGGTTTTGTGCAGTCCAAATTTTGCCCAGAATTTTCAGTCTTCAAGCCACATGAAATGACCATTTTTCTGGCCACAAATGGTTAGGATTACTGGCTGAATTTTTCTAAAGCTGGTATGCCAAGAATTTTGAAAAATTTCTAGATTTTCTTCATTAAAACCATAAACAACATGAAGGTGGGATTGGAGGTTCTACCATGGTGATTTATTTCTCTTGGGAATCCATCCTAACTTCTCTCCTATTTTCAGCCAATCCTCTATCCTTCAAGACTGATTTTCAAAATTCAAGGCTGAAAAATTATGACTGAATTAAAAGAAGAGATTTAATGGATTTTGGTTTATTTAAATTATGAAGATGTTAGGACAAAGCTAGAGGTAATAAAAAGGACAAGAATTCCTCTAGAATTATTTTTAGGACATGATCATATGATCAAGATATTCTCTTCATGTCTCCCCTAAGACAACATTCCTATCTCTAAGGAATGTAAGAAAAACAAAAATTCAAACATAGCTAAGATAATCATGAATAAAACTTAAGTGATGGGATTTGAACTCATGACCTTAGAGATTAATTCCCAAAGCTCTACCTACCTACCCACACTAAGTCTTGTTCTTATTTTCTCATCCAAATACTCTTCTTATCTAAACCTCAAGCCATCTTCCTATTTTAGCCTCAAGCAAAATTACCTTTTTACCTTTCCTACCCAATAAGTATAACTAAGCCTTTTAACCTATAAACTACAATTCTCAAGCACATAAAATCATTCAAAAAAAATATATTTTTATGCAGAATAATATAATATGTATCACAACCCCCTTACTCTAAGGTTGGCTTTAGGTGGGGTTTCACAAAATGGATGGTAAAATTTGCTGCATTTAAACTGAGAGGCCCAACTCGAGTATGGTGGCAAGGAGTCCAAGAAGATTGGGAATTAATGGATCAAGACTGGACATGGGCCAACTTTGTGCAGGCATTCAAAGAAAAATATATCCCTCAGTGGATAGTGGAGAAGAGGGAGGACGAGTTCTATAATTTGAAGCAAGAGAGCACAACTGTAGCTTAGTATGGTGCTTGTTTTACCCAGTTTTCAATATATTGCAAGAGGCTAGTAGATACAGAGAATAATTGAACTAGGCAGGAACTGAGAAGGGCTTTGGCACCTTCTCCATTTACGACTTACTTTGGGGTAGCAGACATAGCTACCTAAATAGAAAATGAGGACCGAAGTAAGATGGAACCTAAACCATTCTTGTCACCAAGCCAACTACTGAAACCTGACTAAGCAACCTGCTCACTAGCAATGGCAGGACTGAGGAAAGCAAGTACGAATGGCACCAACTGGTCCTACATAGAATCTCCTGTTGTACCGATATTATGGGCAGAAGGGCCACATAGAATATAATTGTTGGCCTAAGGAAGCTCAACGAAAATGCTATAATTGTGGAGATCCAATGCATCTTCGAAACGCTTGCCCAAAACTTCTTCGAATCGGGCAAGGAAACCCAGAAGTGGAACTTAGAAGCCACAAGTGAAAGCAAAAGTTTTTGCTCTTAGCCGGGAGGAAGTTGGAGCAGATGCGACAGTAGTGGTTGGTACGTTTACTATCCAAGATCGTTCTATTAATGAATTAATAGACCCTAGATCTACCCATTCCTATCTAAACAAGAAATGTGCATGTCATTTGGGTTGGTATGGTGTAAAACTACCTTTTGCCTTGTTGGTGAGTACGCCCTTGGAAAAAATGGTGCAAGCGGATCGGTATGTGTAGAATTGTAAGATTGAAGTGGGAAAAGAGAGCTTAGAGGGAGACTTGGTAGTCTTAGCTATTGATGACTACAACCTAATTTTGGGTATGGATTGGCTAGCTAAGCATGGAGCTAAAATAGATTGTAAGAATAAGTCTATCCAGTTCATTAGACCTGGTTGTGATGTGCTAGAATTTAAAGGCAATGAGTAAAAGAATTGAAGTTTTTGATAGCTAGAGCAAAAGCCCAGAAGTTATTGAAGTAAGAATGCTAAGGATATTTGGCTTGCGTTATAAACAAGATAAAGGATCAGTGCCCCTTGAAAAATACTGAAGTGGCAAAAGATTTCCCGATATGTTTCCCGCAGAACTCACTTCTCTCCCTCCCAGCTGAGAAGTTAAGTTCACCATAGATCTAATTCCAGTAGCGGAACCAATATCCCGAACCCCATATTAGATGGCACCATCAGAATTGAAGGACTTAAAGGAACATCTAGAATAATTGGTGAAGCAAGGTTACGTAAGACCTAGCACGTCACCTTGGGGAGCTCCAATGCTATTTGTGAAAAAGAAATATAGGACCTTAAGGTTGTGCATTGACTACGGGGATTGAACAATTTGACCATAAAAAATAAATATCCCTTACCATTAATTGATGAGCTTTTTGACCAATTGCAAGGCTCCAGTTGTTATTCCAAACTAGATTTGAGGCGGGGATATTGTCAAGTGTGGATAAAGGACAAGGATATTTCTAAGCTGGCCTTCTACATGAGATATGGTCACTACGAGTTCGTAGTGGTACCTTTTGGAGTGACTAATACACTGGCGGTGTTTATGAATTTGATGCATCGTGTTTTCCAACCATACTTGGATATGTTTATGGTGGTATTCATCAAAGATATACTTATATACTCTAAGAGTCCAGAGGATCATGCAAAGTATCTAAAGCTGGTATTGGAAAAGCTAAGAGAGCACAAGCTTTATGCCAAATTTAGCAAGTGCAAATTTTAGCTGGACAATGTGTCATTTCTTGGCCATGTTGTGACCTAGGATGGAATCAAAGTGGACCCAGCAAAAGTTGAAGCAGTTTCAGATGGGAAGTAATCAGAGAACATCACTGAGATTAGAAGCTTATTGGGATTGGCCGGCTATTATAGGCGGTTTATTGAAGGGTTTTCAACGCTAGCATCACCTATGACTTGATTGTTGAGAAAAGATGTACCCTTTGTTTGGAGTAAGAAATGTGAGGAAAGTTTCTAAGAGCTGAAGCGGAGGTTAATGATGGCTCTAATGCTGAGTTTGCCAGAAAGAGATAAACCCTACGCTTTGTATACGGATGCTTCTAAGGAAGGTTTGGGAGCGGTATTGATGTAGGATAGAAAGGTAATAGCCTATGCCTCTCAGAAGTTGAAGCCTTACGAAGTCAATTATTCGACACATGATGTGGAGCTGGCTACCATTGTATTTGGTATGAAGAAATGGCGGCATTACTTATATAGAGCCAAGTATAAGGAGTTCACCGACCACAAAAGCCTGAACTATATTTTTACCCAGAAGAACTTGAATTTATGGCAGTGGAGATGGATGGTATTTTTGGAGGAATATCGTTGTCCTATCAACTACCACTCCAGAAAGTCCAACGTTGTTGCAAATGCCTTGAGTTGTAAAGTTAAAATGACTGAGAGTGCAGGAGATTCAAGCAGTCCAAGAGATATTGGATAGAAGTACAAAAGTGTAAGAAGAAAGCATTATCGTCAGTAATCTGAGATTGATACTGGATCTAAGGTAAATCATCAAAGCACAGCAAAACAATGCAGAGTTTCAACTTTTCAAAGACAAAGAACTTAAATGGGAAGGCAATGATTTCCGACAGGACAAGACGGGAGTGATGTATTTCCAAGATCATTTGTCTATGCCTGATAAGCAACTATTGAAGAATAAAATTTTAGAAGAGACGCATAAAAGCAAGTATGCTATTCATCCGGGAGAAGTAAAAATGTATCAAGATCTGAAGAAAGCCTATTGGTGACCAGGAATGAAGAAGGACGTGGTGAAGTATGTCTCCACGTGCTTGACTTGTTAGAAAGTTAATACAGAGCACAAAAACTCAGTAGGATTGTTGTAACCTTTACCAATACCGGAGTGGAAATAGGAAGAGGTGACCATAAACTTCGTTACCGGACTACCTATGGTAAGGACCCAAAAAGATGCCATATGGGTAGTGGTAAATAGATTGACTAATTTAGCACATTTTATATTAGTGAACGTAAGGGATTCAATGGAGAAGTTTGCTCAAACATATGTGCAGGAGATAGTCAGATTGCACAGACCACCTTCGAGTATTGTGTCCGACCGAGACCCGAGGTTGACATCCCGATTTTGGGGCAAGTTTTAAGAATCGATAGGTTCTAATCTAAAATTTAGTACGACAACACACCCATAAATTGATGTTCAATTAGAAAGAGTTATTCATATATTGGAAGATATGCTAAGAGCTTGCGTATTGGATTTTGGGGATCAGTGGATTGATTGCATAGCATATACAAAATTGGCTTACAATAATAGCTACTAATCTTTAATTGGAATGGCCCCATATGAAGCGTTATATGAATGCAAGTGTCAAGTACCTTTGTACTGGAGTTGGTCAGAAGACGACTACATAAGCAAGTCTGGAGAAGTCTACATTCAGGAAATGTCAGATAAGGTGAAGCTAATCAAAGAAAAGTTGAAAGTGGCTCAGAGCCGCACAAATGTTATGTTGATAATAGGTGACGGGAGGTGGAATTGTAGGTAGGAGACACTGTTTTTTTGAGGTAGACTTCGAGTAGAGGAATTTTGAAGCATCCGAAAGGTGGAAAGTTGAATTCGAGATATTTGGGATCATTTCCAACGGAAAGAGTTGGACCAGTTGCGTATCGGCTAGATCTGCTAGATGGTTTGATGAGAATACATGATGTATTCCATGTATCTTATTTGAAGAAGTACAATGCCGACCCTGGACATGTTTTGAATGACGAACCATTGGGATTGCAACCCGACTTGAGCTACGTGGAGAAACCAGTTAAAATTTTAGACCGAAGTATCAAGACTGTCCAGAATAAACAAAGACCTATAGTAAAGGTGTAGTAGGAGCATCATGGCACTCAAGATGCCACGTGGGAAACAGAAGAATGGGTGAAGCAGAAATACCCCAACTTGAGATAAAGATACGCTTGAATTTCGGGACAAAATTCTTTTAAGGAGAGGAAGATGTAAAACCCCACCTAAACCTACTTTAGAGTAAGAGGAATGTGGTGTATATCATATCATCTTGTATAAAATATATTCCTTGGATAATTTTGTGTACCTTAGAATTGTGGTTTATAGGTTATATGGTTTATTTGTGCTTGTTGAATAGAGAGGGTAAAAATGTAATTTTACTTGAGGGTGAAATAGGAAGATGGCTTTAGGCTTAGATAAGAAAATGATTTGGTTGGGAAAATTAGAACAAGCATTAGTGTGGTTAAGTGGTTAGAGTTTTGTAATTAATCTCTAATGTCTTCAGTTCAAATCTCATCACCTAAGTTTTATTCACAATTATCTTAACCAATGGTTATATTTTTCTTTTTCTTACATTCCTTAAAGTTAGGAATGTTGTCTTAGGAAAGACACATTGGTAATGTCTTAACCATGTGATCTTGTCCTAAAAAGAAATCTAGAAGAATTTTTGTCTCCATTATTTTTGCAAACCTTATCCTAACCTCTTTCAATTTAAACTACTCTTATTTCTTTAATTCATTTTTATATCTATAAAAGTCTTGGATAATTTCTTGCTTCGAATTTCTAAAATTCCAGCTCTTGTGGGATAGGAAGTTGGCTGAAATTGTGAAGGAGATATAGGAAGAGGTTCTCAATTAAATCACCATAGCTATTCCTCCAAGAACTTCATTTTCTTCTTGTTCTTCTTTTGGTTAAAATCCAAAAAATTTTCCAAATTTTCTACATGGCTGGTTTTCAAAATTTGCAAACACCTTTCTCTACTAATTCTTGCAAAGAACCAACCATCTTGTATGAAGATGAAAGGTGAAACAATTTGGAATTTCGTAGCCTTACAAGCTACACCAAACCAGAATTTTTTCCAGCAAATAATCCAACTTTGGACATGAACATTTAGCCATTTATTTGTGCACAAGAACACCTGAAACTTTCTTCTTTCTTCTCCAAGATAGTAGTTGGAAAACCACTATTAATGGACCTTCAAACACTCCATAACTCCAGCTGCAAATTCAGTTCAAAGAGCTTCAAAAAATCTGCTCAAAATCCTCCCAAAATCACAAGAGTTCTTAAGCTAAAATTCCAAAAATTTTCTAGCATTGCCTATTCAACGTTAAGCCCTTTTTCTTCATTAAACTCCATCATATTTTTAGCGAAATACAGCCATGGACAGAACACCTTGGCTTTTCCATCTACCTTGGTCATTGGGACTCCATTAACACCACTCAAAACACTCATATCTTCACTCTATTCAAAATTATTCAAACATCAAAATTAAATATCAGATTTTTTTTTTTGTTTTAAACACTCACCAGGCTAGACAATAAAACAAAAAATTTCTCTACTATATCACAGCCATTTTTGGCCATCTCAAACCTGAAACAACTCTTCATTCCATTATCAAATCATAGCTACTTTAGCCATACACCATTAAAGGATAAGAAGCCTTAAAAGAGCAAACACCATTACCTAATCCTCTACCTCAACCATCTCCACTTTTCTCTCAATTTGAAAAAGCTGAAACTCTCTCTATCTCCTTTTGGGGTAACCAAGAGACTCCTCCTAGCTAGGTCATTTGGCCATCATTCACAGCACATACATGAAAATCCAAGTATGTAAGAATATGTGTATGGATTTTCTCTATCAATAAAATTATTGTAAGAACTACCTTATAATTTCTAGAATTATTCTTGCTATCATTTTCATTATTAATATAATAATAATTATTATTTCATTTAATTGACCTTAAGCTTAGAATTCGAAAATCCCAGCTCTTGTGGGATAGAGATGGCCGAAAGTAAGGAGGGGAAATAGGTAGAGGTTCCAAGAAAAAAGAAAACACCATAGCTAGTCCTTCAAACTTCATCTTCATCTTGTTCATGTTTTAGTAAGAAAATCCGAAAAATTTTTCAGATTTCCTTCAAGGTTGTTTTTGAAAATTTCAGCCAGCTTTCCTACCTAATTTTTGCAAGAAAACCAGTCATTATATGTGAGGATAAAGGCTGGAAATCCATTGAACTTTCAGAGCTGTATGAACAGTCCCAAACCAGATTTTTTTTCAGCAAGCTAGTAACATTAAACACGAAATTTGAAGCCACCGTTAGAACATATGAACAGCAGGAACTTTCTTTGTTTTTCTTCAAGATGAAGGCTGGAAAACCACCATTAAAAGACCTTCAAACACCCTTAAAATCCAGCTGCAAAATCGGGCCAAAGAGGACCAAAAATTCTACACCAAAACCACTTCAATTCCAAGTGTTGTTGGAGCTTCAATTCCAGAAATTTTTCTAGCATGTCTCTTCAAGGCTAAGGCTGAAATTCTTCATCAAAACTCACTGAAATTTGGACCTTGTACAGCCATGAACTAAACATCTTGGCTTTCCCACCAACCTTGAATATTTGGACTCCATTATTATACCTCAAAAAGCTCCTATTATCACTCTATCCAAAACTTATTCAAACTTCAAACTAAATTCCAGATTTTATTCTATTAAAACACTCCTATAGCTAATTGATAAAACTAAAAAATCCTCTACCATTATATGATCATTTTTGGCCAGCCTTAGGTCTAAACAACCCTTCATTCTTTGGTTGAAACCTAACTAATCAGCCATACACCATTGAAGAACAAGAAACCCTCCAAGAGCAAACTCCATTAACTAATCTTATACCTCAAACAACTTCACTTTTTTCTCCATTTGAATTTTTAAAAAAATCTGAAACCTTCTCTCTCATTCTTGATAACCGAAAACTCCTCCTACACCAAGCCATTTGGCCATCATAACTCCAGCTACACTCAAAATTAATTTTCTCTCAAACTTTCTCAAAAAGCACCAAGAACACCAAGACCACCAAGAATACACACTTCACATCTGCAAGCCTAAATCAATCCTAAACACCTCTAATCAATCTCAAACACTATAGATCATCTATATTCAACCTATAATCTTCATTTCTGCACTTTATAACACCGAAACACACAAAGTTAAATTTCCAAACGAATCAAAGCAACCTTTTTTGTTGAAGATTCGAAGAACACCAAAAGGTAAATAAAGAACAATCTCCTTGTTCTTCTTCTTTTATTCAATATCTATTATCCTTCTCTACTCTCATTCATGTCTCTCTCACACACTCTCTCTCTTGGCCGAAATGGTGATGATCAACCATGGGCTACTTTCGAACCACTAAAGGCCTACAAGAACTCGAGGATCTTCACTATCCAAGGAGAATCCTTCATCAAATGAGCATCAATAAAATATTTTTTTCCCTCTTAATCTCTCTTTTTAATTCACAGAATCAAGACTCCTAAATGTTGATAGGATGATTGAATAAAGTAGGGGTTGAGGACATGTATGTGGGCGAAGGGGATAGAGTTAGGACATGAGAGTTGGAATGAATGATTATACCTTATAGATTTTGCTTTTGAATCACTATATGTTCATCATGATTAAAGAGATTTATGGATGTTTTGATGCATGTTAGATATTATGCCACCATTGGTGACTAGGCCTTTACGCTATTATTTTTCCATAAAGTTATAGATAATGTTATGCCTAATAGAAGATTATCCATGTTGTAGTAAATGTTAGTTCAAGTTTATGTTCATGGATAGATTAACATGCCTTTTATTATGTGAGAATATGATCATAGATATTCTTTAACAATAGAAAATTATGGTAAGAACTATTTTTATTAATTGTAGAATTATTTTTACTAACATTATTGTTATTAATTTAATTAGAACTATTATGCAATTTAAGCTATAAAATTCGAAAAACATTAGGTAGGTTTGGAATAGAGTATTATTTAAAAATATTATTATTTTGTTAGTTAAATAAATAAAATCTTGTATTAAAAATAAATAATAAAATATTAGAATTAATTAATATCAAATGACCTTGTAGACCATAGTAGTAATATTAGTTAGCCTTACTAAAGCTATTATCTATATCCATAAATATTATTTATAATAAAATTTATTTATTATTTATTAATTAAAAAATTAAGTATAATTCATTTATTATTAATTTTATTGATTATTGATTATCTATGAATTATTACTTAAAATTAGGTATAATTTATTATTTATATAACAATATTTAAATATTAGTATTTACCAATATTATTTAGGACTTATTATTATCCAATATTTAACACTAGTTTTATTTATTAGCAATATTACTCATTATTTATTATTTGAAACTATAACTGATGAGACTCCGCTTCATCATGGAGGTCAAGATCAAGGAGGGGGAAGCGTGACCATGCAAGGACAAGGACCGATGACATGATCTAGGACCAAGAAACTTCAAGATGATTTTCAATGGCTCATAAAACCATGCTTGAGGATGGAAGAGGTTGAAAGGTTGAGGAAGCTAGCCAAGAGCTCATTTTGATGACTATCGAAGAAGGACACCAACAAGAACTCAAGCCGGCAACAAAGACGGATGAAATTTGACCAAAATGTGGCCTTCCAGTAGACAGCTAGTGCCGGCTTCAACCTACACACGATGGCTTAAAAACAGCGTATAACTGGCACCGGCTTAAGAGCCCTAGCTGGTGCTTGCTCCAGCCTGGGCAGTCGATTGCTGCCCCGCATTTTTTTTATGTTTTCTCTAGTTTTTCTCCATTTTAAATGTTTTGTAAAGACCTATTAAGACCTTAAATTGTATTAGAATCTCAACAATTACTTAGCTAGGGCTAGGGTAGTATAAATATAACTTTTAATGATTTGACAAAATATTTCACACACTTTATTCAAATTTGAAGAGAGAGTCTTAAGAGGTCCTAACTTCCTCGTTCATCTTTGTTCAAGACCATGCTTAAGGCTTAGTCCTTCTTATGAATGAGTCTATAAATATTTTGAATAATCCATTTTGGTTTATTTCAATGGGTCTTAGTTGCTTTGCTTTTCTAAGGTTTGTTTGAATTCCATTACTTAGGTCCCTATTTTCTCTATTCTTTTTGTTCTTGTTTGCCTTTGTTCCTTCAAGAATTTTGGAGTGAGATTATAATAGAATTTTCTATTATTCTTAAGGGTCTTTGAAGCCTAATTCTTTAAGGGTTTGATAAAGGGTAGGTTGTTAGTTTAATTTATCCTTTTTGTCTCAAGAAATTCACTATTTTGGTCCCATGGAATGAACTAAACTCAGAATCAACTAAACCACCCACAACACGAAGAAAAAACCTACTCAAGATCATATCAAAGAGTTTGGTGTTAGAGCGAGGATGCAAGAAAAGGAGCTCTACAAAGTTGAAGAAAAACAAGAGAAATCTCGTAACTCAAAAAAATGTTACAAAAAGGTCATGTTATCTTTGCTATTTCTTCATTTTTCCTTGAGAAAATTGCTCTTTGAAGTTAGTATATTGCTTGGGAACAAATTTATCTTATGATCGTGGTGAAAATGGGCTGGAATTTGAGTGAAAATATTGGTTGGTTTTGAGCGATGGGATTGCAACCAAGGTGTTTGATAAATGTTCCATGAGAATGCTTTTGGCTATAATTAGGAACTTTGATTCTTAATTTTCATTCCTTGAGATATTGGGACTGAGTATATCACTCTATTATTGAATTCCATACTCATTGAACTCAACAATGCACACTTGTGATCATGTTGTTCTTCATAATCCTAGTTTTTGTTGTTCTTATTTCTTTGTTCTTGCTAACTCTTGTTTGTTTCTTATTTAGAAGTGTTTCTTTGTGCGTTTAGTGTTTGTTCTTGTATTAATTGAATCCATATTTCTTAAAATTCTTGATTAAAAACTTGTTTGCTTGAGGTGCCCAATAAGTGTTTATTGAAATTTCTTAAGATCCCGTAATTGGAAAAATCCATTGATTTGTGTGATTCACTAAGTTAGACTAAATCTTTAGCTATTGGGGAGAATTGGGATTGAACAAGAAGGCTTGAGTATTGAGAAAAAGGTAAGAGGGTGAGACTATTACTAAAAGAGCCTAAAAGAGTAAACATAAGCATAGAGTGACCAACCTTTGAGAGCCAACATGCAAGGAAGCAAATTAAGGACTTATTTTTCGCTCTAATCTCTTTTGTTTTGCAGGTATAAATATTCCACCACCATTGCCCATGATCAAGAGATCTTTAGGCCTAACCCAAGTAGACCTAGTAGACCTTAAGAAGAACAAATTGATGCTAGGGTTTTGCGTGATGGCTTGCATGTTATGATGAGGACTATGCAAAGTGAGTTTCAAAACATTACAAGGGAATTGACAAATCATTTTGGACAATTTTCTACCAGCGCATAAAGGAGAGGCCAAGAGCGATTTGAAGTACCTAACCCTAGGATGAAGGATGGTGATGCCCATACTTCTCCGTTAAATGCCCAACAAGGGGAAGAGTGGAATGAGCACTCTATCGGGGAATTCCAACAAGCTCTTATGAGATGGGAAAGACATGGTATGAGAGGAGGACATAGTAGGGGTCAAGGAAGGAATGGTGGAAGCAACCTAAGGGGATTAGAAACAGAGTTTAAGGGAGTTGATGAATGGAATGAGGGGGAATAAGTTGAGGCCTTTGGAGAACATAATAGAGGATGGGGTAATAGAGGAGGTAGGAGAAAAGAAAATTATGATGAGAGGGAGTTGAACCATATTAAATTGAAAGTGCCTACATTCTATGGCAAGAGTGAACTCGAAGCATATTTCGAGTGGGAGAGCAAAATGGATATTTTCCTAAAAAGTCATACCTATAGTGAGAGATCAAATGTGATGTTAGCTATCTTAGGATTTTCGGAGTTGTTTTGGTTTGGTGGGAGCAAGTTAGTGCACAAATAAGACAAATTGGAGTAGAAACCATGGCTAGTTGGAATTTGTTGAAAGATATGATAAGGGCTAGGTTTATACCACACAATTAGTACAATAATCTTTACCAAATGCTCCAATCACTCAAGCAAAGGAACAAGAGTATGGAAGATTACTATAAAGAAATGGAAGTAATGTTGATGAGAGCTTAAATCAATGAGGATCCTAAGTCAACAAGGGCAAGATTCTTAGGAGGATTAAATAGGGAAGTTGCCAATTTGGTAGAATTGTACTCGTATGAGCGATTGGAGGATATGGTATATGCCGCTATAAAGATTGAGAGGCAATTAAAAAGGAGGGCATTTACTAGACCACCACTTCCAAGCCCCAACACTACTAGAAAAATGCTAATTAAGAAGGATGAAGCCCCTAAGCCATTCCAAAGGGACTTCAACAAACCAATGGTAGTTTAGAAATCTAGAGAGAATTGGAAACCTAGGGAAAGTTGGAACAAGGACAAGGGAAAAGCCATGGAAAGGCCACAAAGGAAAGGGATATCAAGTGTTTTAAGTGCCTTGCATATGGACATACTTTCCAGGAGTATCCAAGCAAGAGAACGATGTATACTAATCCCTATTGTGAGGTTTCAACTGACGAAGAAGAAGAGGGAAAAAGGTACCAAGGAGACCAAGAGGGAAATGGGGATGAGGAAAGTGATGAAGGGGAAGTTGCTGGTCAAGAAAACTCTTTGGTGGGAGTCACAAGAAGGTTATTGAATTCACAAGCCATTGAAGGCCAAGATCACCAACAAAGAGAGAACATTTTCTACACTAGGTGTCTTATCAACAAGACCCCTTGTAGTGTTATTGTAGATAGTAAGAGTTGCACTAACATGATTAGTGCAAACTTAGTTGAAGAATTGGACATGAGATGGATTATACACCCCAAGCCCTACAAATTTCAATGGTTGAACAATAGCGGGGAATTGAGAGTAAACAAACAAGTTTTGGTGTCTTTTGAGATGGGAAAGATCAAGGATGATGTGCTATGTGATGTGGTACCCATGTAAGCAGGTCACTTGCTCCTAGTGAGGCCTTGGCAATACAATAGGCATGTAAATCATGATGGAGGAAGAATACTTATTCCCTACTCAAGAAGGGAATTAAGTTTACCTAACCCACATGGCCCCTAGTGGGGTGAACAACGATCAAAGAATCATGAAAGAAGAAGAAAAGCAGAAGAGAGCGCAAGATGTCAAACAAAAATAAGAAATTGAGAGGAAAGAACAAGAGAGGAAAGAAAAATAGTTGAGAGAGAGGATGGACAAACAAGTACTTTTGATGATCAAGAATAGGAGTAAGCAAGGGTAAGAGATGGGAGGTAAAAGAAGAGTGAATTACTTTGCAAATGAGAGTGATGTCATAAAGGCTATAGAAGCTAAGGAACTAGCTATTCTTCTTTTATGCAAAGGTTCTTATGTTTCTACTAATGATTCTACACTGTCTTTGCCTAATGAAATTGCAGCTATTCTTCAAGAATTAAAAGACGTTTTTCCAAAGAAGGTGCCCAGAGGACTACCACCCATAAGAATGATTGAGCATCAAATCAACTTTGTGCCTGGAGCTATCATCCCCAACCAACCGGCATATAGAAGCAACCCGGAGGAGTCCAAGGAATTGCAAAAGCAAGTAGAGGCATTACTTAAGAAGAGACATGTAAGAGAGAGCCTAAGCCCATGTGTGGTTCCGGTTCTCTTGGTGCCCAAAAAGGATAGGACATGGCATATATGCGTGGATTGTCATGCTTTTAACAACATCACGGTAAAGTACTGTTATCTCATTCCTAGGCTAGATGACTTGATGAGTTATTTGGAGCATGCAATTTCTCTAAAATTGATTTGAAATCTGGTTACCACCAAATTAGAAAAAGAGAAGAGGATGAATGGAAAATGGCTTTTAAAACCAAACAACGGTTGTATGAGTGGCTTGTCATGCCATTTAGATTGTCTAATGCTCCTAGTACTGTCATGCGATTAATACACCATGTTTTAAGGGAATTCATTGGAAAATTTGTTGTTGTGTACTTTCATAATATATTAATCTATAAAAAATCATATGTGGATCATTTGAATGATATTCAAAGTGTGCTTGTTGCCCTCTGAAAGGAGAGATTGTATGCTAACCATGAGAAGCGCTCTTTTTGTTTGGAGAGGATTACATTCCTTGTGTATGTTTTGAGTGCTAAAGGGATTGTGGTTGATGAGGGAAAAGTAAAAGCCATCCAAGATTGGCCCACCCCTACCACCATTACCCAAGTCTATAGTTTCCATAGGTTAGCTAGCTTCTATAGGAGGTTCATCCAAAATTTTAGTACTATAGCGGCCCTTCTAACTGAAGCGTTAAAGAAAAATGTGGGATTTAGGTGGGAGGAAGCCTAACAATAAGCCCTTCGAACCCTCAAAGACAAATTGAGCAAAGCTCCAATTCTTATTCTTTCTAACTTTGAGAAGGCATTTGAGATAAAGTGTGATGCAAGTGAGGTGAGAATAGGTACGGTCTTAACCCAAGATAGAAAACCCATTGCATACTTTAGTGAGAAATTGTCCGGGGGTAGCCCTTAAGTACTCTACTTATGACAAAGAGCTTTTTGCCTTAGTGAGAACCCTAGAATATTGGCAACACTACGTTTTACTAAGAGAATTTGTCAGTTATACTGATCATGAGACCCTTAAACACCTTAAAAGCCAACAAAATTTGAACAAGAGGCATGCAAAGTGGATGGAGTTTATTGGGATATTTCCTTATGTTATTTAATATACGAAGGGTAAGGAAAATGTGGTAGCAGATGCACTATCTCGAAGGTATGCACTACTAAACTTTTTGGATACTAAACTTCTTGGTTTTGAACTTGTGAAGGAATTGTATGTTGCTAATGAGGAGTTTGGGAATATTTTCCATGTTTGTGAGAAATGTGCATTTGCTAAATATTATGGGCATAATGGTTTCTTGTTTAAAGAAGCAAGGCTTTGTGTGCCAAAGTGTTTTATTAGGGAGTTGCTAATTAAGGAGGCCCATAGTGGGGGACTAATGGGACATTTTGGTATTACAAAGACCTTAGGCATCTTTAAGGAATATTTCTTTTGGCCAAAAATAAGAAAGGATGTGGAGAAATATTGTTTTGAATGTATTATTTGTAGGTGAGCTAAGTCTAGATCTCTTCCACATGGTTTTTTTACTTCTTTGCGCACACCCAATATGCCTTCGGTTGATATTTCAATGGACTTCATCTTAGGATTGCCTAGGTCCAAGGGGGTAAGGATTCCATATTTGTGATTGTTGATCAATTCTCCAAAATGGCTTATTTTATGGCTTGTTCCAAGACTAATGATGCGTTATATATTGCAGATTTACTCTTTAAGGAAGTGATGAGAATGCATGAGATTCTAAGGGCTATTGTCTCGGATAGGGATACTAAATTCCTTAGCCACTTTTAGAGAGTATTATGGAACAAATTTGGTACTAATCTCTTATTTTCCATAGCTTGTCATCCTCAAATGGACGGACAAATGAAGGTGGTCAACCGAACACTCACCCAACTCTTACGGACCATAATCAAGAAGAACTTGAAAAATTAGGAGGAATGCTTGCCACACATTGAGTTTGCTTATAATAGGGCTATCACTCTACCACTTCTTATTCTCCTTTTGAAATTATATAGGTTTTAATTCTCTAACTCCTTTAGATTTGGTTCCCTTGCCTATAGGTGAACGGATGAACCTCAATGGAGCTAAGAAGGCAGAAATGGCACTCCATGAGAAGGTGAAAGCAACCATTGTAGAATGAAGTAAAGAGATCGCCCATAAGCTTAATCAAGGAAGGAAAAAGGTGTCATTTGAGCTGGGTGATTGGGTATGGGTGCACCTTCACAGGGAGAGATTTTTCACTCAACGATGGAGCAAACTGAATCCTATGGGGGATGGTCCATTTCATGTTCTTGCCAAAGTTGGAGATAACGCTTATAAGATAGATTTGCCCGGTGAGTATCATGTTAGCGCCACTTTTAATGTTAGTGACCTCTCTCCTTTTGATGTAAATGATGGTAATGATTAGGAGACAAATCTTTTCCAAGGAGGGGGAGATGATGAGACTCCACTTCATCAAAGAGGTCAAGAATAAGAAGGGGGAGGCATGACTGTGCAAGGACAAGGACCGATGACAAGATCTAGGACCAAGAAGCTTCAAGATAATTTTCAATTGCTCATAAAACCATACTTGAGGATGGAAGAAGGTTGGAAGGTTGAGGAAGCTAGCCAAGAGCTTATTTTGATAACTATCCAAGAAGGACCCCAACAAGAACTCAAGCCGACAACAAAGACGGGCGAAATTTGACCAAAAGATGGCCTTCCAGTAGACAGCCGGTGCTAGCCCAAGCTGCCAAACTGGCACCGACTTCAACCTGTACACGACAGCTCGAAAACAGCACATAACCGGTGCCGGCTTAAGAGCCCTAGCCGGCGCTGGCTCCAACCTGGGTAGCCGATTGCTCTCCCGCGTTTTTTATGTTTTCTCCAATTTTCCTGAATTTTAAATATTTTGTAAACACCTATTAAGACCCTAAATTGTATTAGAATCTCAAGGATTACTTAGCTAGGGCTAGGGTTGTATAAATACAACATTTAGTAATTTTGCAACAGATTTCACACACATTATTCAAATTTGAAGAGAGTCTTTAGATGCCCTAGCCTCGTTGTTCATCTTGTTCAAGACTCTGCTTAAGGCTTAGTCCTCCTTATTGATGAGTCTATAAATTTTTTGGACAATCCAATGTAGTTTTTTTCAATGGGTCTTAGTTGCTTTGCTCTTCTAAGTTCTGTTTGAATTCTATTACTTGGGTGCCTATTTTCTCTATTCCTTTTTTTCTTGTTTGCCTTTGTTGCTTCAAGGATATTGGTGTGAGATTATAGTAGAACTTTCTACTATTCTTGAGGGTCTTTGAAGCCTAGTTCTTCAAGGGTTTGATAGAGGGTAGGTTGTTAGTTTAATTTCTCATTTTTGTCTCAAGAAATTCACTGTTTTGGTCCCATGGGATGAGCTGAACTAATAATCAATTAAACCACCCACAACACCAAGAAAAAGCCCACTCAAGATCATATCAATAACTTATTTTTATTTATTTTATAACACCTATTTATTTTAACTTATCAAGCTAGTTTTATTTTATAAAATATTTTATCAACTAGTGTTAAAGCCTAAGACATAGCAGTCATGGTTAGTTATTAATGTAGCTAGTTGAACTAGAAATTACTTATTTAAGGCAAATATGGTCTGGATGTTACCTTATACCTTGTGTTTACCCTAAGCGGGGTTAGGTTGACCTTGGAAGACTTTTGAATTCAAAAAGAGCAAAAGATCAGGTAAGTTCCTACACGAAACTGTTTACCAAAGTTATTGTAGCAAGTCAAACTTATTGTATATGAGTATTTGTACTATAAAGGCAATTATAGACAATTTTCCTTTTTGTTTCAGCCAAGCAAACCATTTAAAGCTAAACAAACAATTTCACACCAAACGTTAAACTTTTCCTAAAAACTTAACTTTGATAAGAATTTTGGAAACTATAATTACTATTTCCAAGTGAATCATTGTATGATATTTCTTCTCCCAAATAGGATAAACAACGTTGAGTACTCAATAAGGGTAGACTATTAGGACTAGTCATTGAAGGGTTATGGTAAGTCTCTTAGTAGGTTGCCACCTCTGAAGGGTGAATCTTTCCTGGATAGGATGCCAGTCCTGTAGGTCATACTAGTCTGAGCTAGCAAGTTCAGTCAAGTGGACTGTGTGTTTTCAGAGTGGACAACCGGTAAGTTTGGGTGTAGAGATGGAGGAGTATCTCACCCGGTATGGCATACACCTACCTTGTGTTAGTATGCACAAAGTGTGGCATTCTGATCGTTATATTGTCATGGTGCAAAAAGGGTGGTGCTATGGCTATCTTGTTTGAGTTGTTGTATTTATTGTACACATATATAGTTTGGAAAACAAAACACCACTCTTCAATTGTGAAATTTATTTGAGGCTTGGCAGCACTTTCTTTTATGAAACATTCACAACATGCATACATGAATTGTTTTACCAGAAACACTCAAAGCACACACGGCTTTCTGAGATTTATTTCTCACCACCTTTTATATTATGTTTTCAAGTCGATCCTACTATGAAGGTTATTAGCTAGAATTTTGTCTATGTTTTGAAGATTCATTGTTATTTTTCCTATGTATTTCTTTTGAGAGATAGTAGCAGACATTTATTTTTTTTAGCTTTTTCATGTATTGCTTAGGTTGTAATAAGTTCAATTTTAAATTATTTCTTTCATTTATTTTATGTGTTCTAGTTATAAAGTCCCCTTGTCCTGTGGACAGGGCGATATCCCCAGCCCTAATGGGTGCTTAGATAGTGAGGTGTTACAAGTGGTATCAGAGACAAGTTTAGACAATTATTGATAGTATATACTTTATTTCATTATGGTTAATTTCTTTTGACTAATCTAGCTTGTTTATGCTGTAAAATGGTTAGAATGATTAGAACTGTGAGGAAGGGGCAGTAATGGCATCCACCGTTTCCTATCAACCCAGAAGATTTACCAGTGCCACAATCTGCACAACAACCCGCACCTCAACTAGTCATACCTATGGATTAGAGTAGTGATGATGAGGTTTAGATAATTTAGCCACCTCCAATACCTGTAATAGACATGGAGTATGCCCCACTCCCACCTAGTCTCGTGATTGACTTGACTGCTAATAGTGATGACCCGGGAGAGATAGACTATTAATCTCCACCTAGACCTTCTTTTGTACCCCCACCCTACCATGTTGAAACTGGGGAGAGCTCTAGGAGACCCGGGAAGGAGCCAATAGACTATGAGTTCGTGAATTGGGCAGGGATAGATTTTTTTAGGAATATTGGAGGATGGTTATATAATGCTGACACCGAAGATTCTGATGAGGATTAGGAGAGGGTAAAGTTCAGCTATGCTTAAGAAGTTTTTATTTACAACATTCAATAAACTCCTGTGTTGGGGTCCATTTATGTTTAATGCATTGTTTCAAAATTTAGGCAAATAAGAGTACTTGGTGTACTCTAATGTTGAAAAATATACTTCTTTATGCAAAGCTTGCATCTGATTTGCCTTTCCATAAGTCTGGATGTGAATGCATGCTTGATTTAAATATCTTAAACTTTGATACATAAACTCATTATCTGGGGCATAGTTTAGAATGGCACCAAAATGTCGTGCAGCAACATCTAGCAGGAGGGTTCCTGAGGCAGAACCCGTGACTCCGAAGCTTGATGCAACTCAACTGTCATCACCAAACCGGGGAAATAAGAAGGAACTAGAGTAGGAATTGAGATATAAAGAACCTGTTAGCATGACTATGGGGCAAGCATTCCATAAAATGGTCGAGATTTTGCAAACCATGTCTAAACAAAGGAATCCGAAGGGGGAATATGAAGCATTGGAGAGGTTTCTGAAATTTCAATCTCCCAACTTCTTGGGAGAGGCCGAGCAAGACTAGAAAGTGAAATAGTAGGTGGAGTAGATGGAGGACATTTTTGCCGCACTCCAGTACACCGAGAAGCGAATGGTGCACTTTGCTGCATTTAGGCTAAGGGGCTTAGCTCAGGCATGCCGGCAGTAAGTCCAAGATGACTGGGAGATGATAGACCAAGATTGGATGTAGGCTAACTTTTTAGAGGCATTTAGAGCAGAATATATCCCTCAGTGGATAGTAGAGAAAAGGGAAGACGAGTTTCAAATTCTGAAATATGGGAGCATGACCATGGCTCAATATGCTGCTTCCCAGTTGTCAAAGTACTGCAAGAGGCTGATAGATACCGAGTAGAACCGAACTAGGCAATTTGTCAAGAAATTAAGGTAGGAGCTGAGAAGGGCCTTGGTACCTTCTCCACCGATGACTTATTCAAGGGCAGTGGACGCAATAACTTGGACTGAGAACGAGGATCGAAGTAGGATGGTACCAAGACCTTTCTTGCCACCAAGACAACCACCGAGATCTTTTCAGAGGCGACAACCCAATAAGTGACCTGTCATCTAGCAATGGCAGAACCGAAGGACGCAAGCATGAACAACATTAGTTGGTCCTGCACAAAATCTTTCATCATGCTAACACTATAGAAAGAAGGGTCATGTAGAGAAGAATTGTTGGTCTAATAGAGCAGAGCAAAAATGCTACAATTGTGGAGATCCGACTCATTTGCGAAACGCCTGCCCAAAACTTCTCTGAATCAGGCAAGGAAACCCAGCCCAGACTACGGGACCTAATCGAGCCAATACTACGAGAGCCTTTAGAAGTGGAACTCAGAAGTCGCAAGTGAAAGTAAAGGTTTTCGCTCTTAACCGGGGGAAGTTGGAGCAGATGCAGCGGTGGTGGAATGTACGTTTACTATCCAATGTCGTTCCGTTAATGCATTGATAGATCCCGGATCTACCTATTCCTATTTAAATAAGAATTGTGCATATTATTTGGGTTGGGATAGAGTAGAATTACCTTTTACCTTGTCGGTGAGTACGCCCTTGGGGAAAATGGTGCAAGTGGATCAGTATGTGCAAAATTGTAAGATTGAAGTGGGGAAAGAAAGCTTGGAGGGAGATTTGGTAGTATTAGCTATTGAAAACTATAACTTGATTTTGGGTATGGATTAGCTAGCTAAGCATGGAGCTAAAGTAGACTGTAAGAATAAGTCCGTCCAGTTCATTAGACCGGGATGCGACGTGCTAGAGTTCAACGAAAAGCGGGTAAAAGAGTTGACATTTTTTATAGCTAGAGTAAAAGCTCAGAAATTGTTAAAGTAAGGATGTTAAGGATATTTAGCCTATGTGATAAACAAGCTGAAGGATCAATGCACCCTCAAAGATACCAAGGTGGTAAAAGATTTTCCCGAAGTGTTTCCTACGCAACTCACTTCTCTACCTCCCAACCGAGAAGTTGAGTTCACCATTGATCTAATTCCAAGAGTGGAACCAATATCCCGAACCCCATATCGGATGGCATTGGCAGAGTTGAAGGAATTAAAGGAGTAGCTAGAAGAATTGGTGAAGCAAGGTTATATAAGACCTAGCACGTCACCTTGGGGAGTTCCAGTGCTATTTGTGAAGAAGAAGGACAGCACCTTGAGGTTATGTATCGACTGCCGGGGGTTGAATAATTTAACCATCAAGAATAAGTATCCTCTACTATTAATTGACGAGTTGTTCGACTAGTTGCAAGGTTCCAGTTTGATGAGACTCCGCTTTATCATGGAGGTTAAGATAAAGGAAGGGGAGGTGTGACCATGTAAGAACTCAAGCTAGCAACAAAGATGGATGAAACTCGACCAAAAAAGAGGCCTCCAAAGGATGGTCGGCACTGCCTCAAGCAGCAGAATTGGCGCTGGCTCCATTCTACCCAACAACGACTTTATTCTGCCATTCGACCACCTGAAGACAGATCACAACCAGCGCAAGCTGTGGTGTCCAAACCAATGCCAGCTCTATCCTGGGGCAACCATTTTTTATGTTTTCTCTGGTTTTCTCCAATTTTAATTGTTTGTAAAGATTTATTATGACCCTAAACTATAATAGAACCTCAGGGATTACTTAGCTAGGGTTAGGGTAGTATAAATAGCACATTTAGTGATTTGACAACACAATTCACACACTTTAATTCAAATTTGAGAGAGAATCTTGAGAGGCCCTAGCCTCTTTGTTCATCTTGTTCAAGACCATGCTTAAGGGTTAGTCCTCCTTATGAACAAGTCTATAAAATCTTTTGGATACTCTAATATGATTTCTTTGAATGGATCTTAGTTGCTTTGTTCTTCTAATGTTTGTTTGAATTCCATTATTTGGGTGCTTATTTTCTCTATTTTATTTGTTCTTGTTTACCTTAGTTTCTTTGAGGATATTGGGGTGAGATTATAGTAGAACTTTCTACTTTTCTTGGGGGTCTCTGAATCTTAGTTCTTCAAGGGTTTGATAGAGGGTAGGTTGTTATTTCATTTTCTCTTTTTTGTCTTTAGAAGAATCTCTGTTTTGGTCCCATTTGGTTCAGCTGAACACATAACCGACTAAACCACTCACAACACCAAGAAAAAGCCCACACAAAGTCGTATCAAAGAGTTTGATATCAAGCAAGGAAAAGCTTCATTCCAATCAAAGCCTGAAAGCAAGAAAAAGAGCCCTACAAGTTGAAGAAAAAGAAAACGGAGAAAATCCCGCAACTCAAAAACATGCTCCAAAAAAGTCATGAAAATTTTGCTATTTATTGATTTTTCTCTTGGAAAATTGCTCCTTAATGTTAATATAATCCTTGGGAACAAATTCTTCTTGTGTTTATGGTGAAATTTGACCTGAATATGAGTGAAAATGTTAGTTCTTCTTAAGTGACGGGATTGCAACCAAGGTGTTTGATAAATGTTCCATGAGAATATTTTTTGCTATAGTTGGGAACTTTGATTCTTAATTTTCATTCCTTGGGATTTTGGGACATAGTATATCACTCTATTATGGAATTCCATGTCCATTGAACTCAATTTTTCTAGTGCACACTTGTGATCATCTTGTTCTTCATAATCCTAGTTCTAGTTGTTCTTATTTCTTTATTCTTCCTAATTCTTGTTTGTTTCTTGGTTAGAAGTGATTCCTTGTGCGTCTATGTGTTTGTTCTTATGTTGATTGAGTCCACCTTTCTTGAAATTCTTGATTAAAACTTGTTTGCTTGAGGTGCCCAACAATTATTTGTTGAAATTCCCCTAAGATCCCCTATTGGAAAATTCTTTTGATTTGTGTGATTCACTAAGTTGGACTATAACTTTAGCTATTGGGAAGATTTAGGATTGAACAAGAATGCTTAGGTATTGAGAAAAAGGCAAGAGGGGGAGCTTATTATTAAAAAAGCCTAAAAGAGCAAACACGAGTGTGGAGTGATCAATCTTGAGAGCCAACATACAAGGAAGTGAAATGAGGATCTATTTTTCTTTCTAATCTCTTTTGTTTTGCAGGTATAAGTAAGTAAATATTCCATCACTAGGGCCCATGAACAAGAGATCTCTAGGCCTAACCCAAGTGGCCCTAGTAGACCTCAAGAAGAACAAATTGATGCTAGGGGTTTGCGTGAAGACTTGCAAGCTATGATGAGGACTATGCAGAGTGAGTTCCAGAACATGACAAGGGAGTTGATAAATTATCTTAGACAATCTTTGACCTTCGTACAAAGGAGAGGCCAAGAACGATTTGAAGTACCTAGCCCAAGTATAAGGGATGGTGATACCCATACTCGTCCGCTAAATGCCCAACAAGGGAAAGAGTGGGATGAGCACTCTATTGGGGTATTCCAACAAGCTCCTATGAGATGGGGAAGACGTGGTATGAGAGGAGGACGACGTAGGGGCCAAGGAAGGAATGGTTGGAACAACTTAAGTGGGTTAGAAAGAGAGTTTGAGAAATTAATGAATGGTATTAGGGGAAACAAGTTGAGGCCTTTGGGGAACACAATAGAGGATGGGGCAAAAGAAGAGGAAGGAAAGAAGAAAATGATGAGGAGAGGGAGTTGAACTACATCAAATTGAAAGTGCCCACATTTTATGGCAAGAGTGACCACGAAGCTTATTTCGAGTAGGAAAGCAAGATAGAGATATTCATAGAGAGTCATACCTATAGTAAGAGGTCAAAAGTGAGGTTAGCTAATTTGGGATTTTCGGAGTATGCTTTGGTTTGGTGGGAGTAAGTTAGTTCACAAATGAGACAAATGGGAATGGAAATCGTGACTAGTTGGAATTTGTTGAAAGATATGATGAGGGCAAGGTTTATACCACACCATTACTACAATGATTTTATCAAAGGTTCCAATCACTCAAGCAAGGAAACAAGAGTGTGAAAGATTACCATAAAGAAATGGAAGTAATGTTGACGATGGCTCAAATCAATGAGGATCCTAGAGCAACATAAGCAAGGTTCTTGGGAGGATTAAATAGGAAAATTGACAATTTGGTAGAATTTCACCCCTATGATTGAATGGAGGATATGGTACATGCCACTGTGAAAATTGAGATGCAATTAAAGCGAAGGGCATTTACTAGACCACCACTCCCAAACCCCAACACTACTAGCAATATGCCAATTAAGAAAGATGAAGCCTCTAAGCTATTTCAAAGGAACTTCAACATACCTAGAGAGGATTGGAAGCCTAGGGAGGAGTGGAAACCTAGGGAAGGTTGGAATGAGGACAAGAGAAAAGCCATGGAGAGGCAACAAAGGAATAGGGATATCAAGTGTTTTAAGTGCCTTGGATATGGACTTACTTTCCATGAATGCCCAAGTAAGAAAATGATGTATACTAATCCCTATGATGAGGTTTCTACCGACGAAGAAGAAGAGAGAAAAAGGTACCAAGGAGACCAAAAGGGAAAAAGGGATAAGGAAAGTGATGAAGGGGAAGTTGTTGGTCAATAATACTCTTTGGTGGGAGTCACAAGAAGGTCATTGAATTCACAAGCCATTAAGGATCAAGATCACCAACAAAGAGAGAACATTTTTCTACACTAGGTGTCTAATCAACAAAACCTCTTGTAGTGTCATTGTGGATAGTGGGAGTTGCACTAATGTGATTAGTGCAACTTGGTTGAAGAATTGGACATGAGTTGGATTAAACACCCCAAGCCCAATAAATTACAATAGTTGAACGATAGAGGGGAAATGAGAGTAAATAAATAAGTTTTGGTGTCTTTTGAGATGTAAAAATTCAAGGATGATATGCTATGTGATGTGGTGCCCATGAAAGTGGGTCACTTGCTCCTAGGGAGGCCTTGGCAATATGATAGGCATGTTAAGCATGATGGGAGGAAGAATACTTATTCCCTACTCAAGAAGGGAACGAATTTTTCCCCTACTCTCATGGTCCTTAGTGAGATGAACAAAGATCAAAGAATCATGAAGGAGAAAGAAAAGAAGAAGAGAGCACAAGATGTTAAGCAAAAATAAGAAGTTGAGAGGAAAGAAAAAGAGTTTAGAGAGAGGATGGGCTAACAAACACCTTTGACAATCAAGGATAGCAGTGAGCAAGGACAAGAAAGGGGAGGTAAAAGAAGACTGAATTTCTTTGCAAAAAAAAATGAGGTCATAGAGGCTATAGAAGCTAAAGAACCGGCTATTCTTCTTTTATGCAAAGGTTCTTTTGTTTCTACTAATAATTTTTCATTGTCTTTGCCTAATAAAATTGCAGCTACTCCTCAAGAATTTGAAGTTGTTTTTCCAAAAGAGGTGGTCAACCGAACACTAACCCAATTCTTACGGGCTATAATCTAGAAGAACTTGAACAATTGGGGGGTATGCTTGCCACACCTTGAGTTTGTTTACAAAAGGACTTTTCACCCTACCACTTCTTATTCTCCTTTTGAAATTAAGTATGATTTTAACCCTCTAACTCCTTTAGAATTGTTTCCCTTGCTTATAGGTGCACGAGAGAACCTTAATGGAGCTAAGAAGACGGCAATGGTGAAAATATTTCATGTAGATGATGACAATGATTCGGAGACGAATCTTTTTCAATGTGAGGGAGATGATGAGACTCCGCTTCATCATGGAGGTCAAGATCAAGGAGGGGAAGGCATGACCATGCAAGAACTCAAGCTGGCAACAAAAACAGACAAAACTCGACCAAAAAAGTAGCCTCCAGAGGACGGCCGGCGCCAACCCAAGTAGCAGAATCAGCACCGGCTCCATTCTGCCCAACAACGGCTTTATTCTACCACTCGACCACCCAAAGACAGATCACAACCGGTGCCAGCTATGGTGTCCAACCTAGCACTGGCTCTATCCTGGGCAGTCGACGGCTGCCCCGCATTTTTTACATTTTCTCCAATTTTAATTATTTGTGAAGACTTATTATGACCCTAAACTATAATAAAACCTCAGGGATTACTTAGCTAGGGTTAGGGTAGTATAAATTGCACCTTTAGTGATTTGACAACATAATTCACACACTTTAATTCAAATTTGAGAGAGAATCTTGAGAGGCCATAGTCTTCTTGTTTTTCTTGTTCAAGACCATGATTAAGGGTTAGTCCTCCTTATGAATGAGTCTATAAAATCTTTTGGATAATCCAATGTGATTTTTTTGAATGGGTCTTAGTTGCTTTGTTCTTCTATAGTTCATTTGAATTCCATTATTTGGGTGCCTATTTTCTCTATTCAATTTGTTCTTATTTACCTTAGTTGTTTCAAGGATATTGGAGTGAGATTATAATAGAACTTTCTACTTTTCTTAAGGGTCTTTGAAGCTTAGTTCTTCAAGGGTTTGATAGAGGGCAGGTTGTTATTTCACTTTCTCCTTTTTATCCCTAGAAGAATCTCTATTTTGGTCCTATTTGGTTGAGCTGAACACATAACCAACTAAACCACTCACAACACCAAGAAAAATCCCACACAAGGTCATATCACAGTTGTTATTCCAAACTGGATTTGAGGTAAGGATATTATCAAGTGAGGATAAAGGAGGAAGATATTTCCAGGATGACCTTGAACATAAGATATGGTCACTATGAGTTTGTAGTGATGCCTTTTGGGGTGACAAATGCACCAGTAGTGTTTATGAATATGATACATCGAGTTTTCCAACCCTACCTAGATAAATTCGTGGTGGTATTTATTGACTATATACTTATATACTCTAAGAGTCTCGAGGATCATGCAGAATATTTGAAGCTAGTATTGGAGAAACTAAGAGAGCATAAGCTTTATGCCAAATTTAGCAAGTGCGAATTTTGGCTAGATAGTATGTCATTCCTGGCCATGTGGTAACCAAGGATGGAATCAAGGTGTACCTAGCAAAAGTTGAAGCAGTTTAAGATTAGAAGCAACCAGAGAACATCATGGAGATTCGAATCTTCTTGGGACTGATCGGCTATCATAGGCGGTTTATTAAAGGGTTCTCAACGCTAGCATCACCTATGACCCAACTACTAAGAAATGACGTACCTTTTGTCTAGAATGAGAAGTACGAAAAGAGTTTTCAAGAGTTAAAGCGAAGGTTAATGACAGCACCCGTGTTGAGTTTGCCAAAGGGAGATAAACCTTACGCTCTGTATATTGATGCATCAAAGGAAGGTTTGGGATCGGTATTAATATAGGATAGGAAGGTAATAATTCATGCCTCTCGAAAGTTGAAGCCTCATGAAGTCAATTATCTAACGCATGATTTGGAGCTGGCTACCATTGTATTCACTTTAAAGAAATGGTGGTATACTTGTATGAAGTGTTTACCAACCACAAGAGCCTGAAATACATCTTCACCCAGAAGGACTTGAATTTGAGGCAACGGAGATGGATGGAATTTTTGGAAGAGTATCGTTATCCTATCAATTACCACCCCAAGAAGGCTAATGTTGTTGCATATGCCCTGAGCTATAAAGTCAAAATGGCCAAGTTGAGAGTGCAGGAGATTCAAGTAGTCCCAGAAATGTTGGATAGAAGGACAGAAGTGCAAGAAGAGAGGATTATTGTTAGCAACTTGAGATTGATACCGGACCTGAGGCGGGAAATCATCGAAGCTCAGCAAAAAAATGTAGAATTTCAACTTTTCAAGGACAAAGAGCTTAAACGACAAGGCAATGATTTTTGACAGGAGGAAGTGCGAGTTCTGCATTTTTGAGATCGTTTGTATGTACCTAATGAGCACCAGTTGAAGGGTAGGATTTTGGAGGAGGCATATAAAAGTAAGTACGCTATTCATTTGGGAGAGGTAAAAATGTATCAAGACCTGAAAAGGGCTTATTGATGGCCCATAATGAAGAAGAATGTGGTTAGGTATGTCTCCATATGTCTGACCTGTCAGAAAGTTAAAGCGAAGTACAAAAAGTCGGCAGGATTACTACAATCGTTACCGATACCTTAGTGGAAATGGGAAGAGATGACTATGGACTTCGTTACTGGACTACCTATGACAAGGACCCAAAAGAATGTCATATGGGTAGTGGTAGATAGATTGATCTAGGCAGCACATTTCATACCGGTAAACGTAAGGGATTCAATGGAGAAGTTAACTCAAACCTATGTGAGTGAAATAGTTAGATTGCATGGGTGCCTTCGAGTATTGTGTCCGACCGAGACCCAAGATTTACATCCCAATTTTGGGGAAATTTTCAAGAATCAATGGGTTCTAGTCTAAAGTTTAGTACAACGGCACATCATCAAATCGATGGTCAATCAGAAAGGGTTATTCAGATATTGGGAGACATATTAAGAGCTTGCGTATTAGATTTCGGGGATAAGTGGATTGAATGTGTACTATAAGCGGAATGGCTTACAATAATAGCTACCAATCTTCGATTGGAATGGCCCCGTATGAAGCATTGTATGGACATAATATAACACCAAAACACACAAAGTTGAATTTCCAAACGGATCAAACCAACATTTTTTGTTGAAGATTCGAAGAACACCAAAAGGTAAATAAAGAACAATCTCCTTATTCTTCTTCTTTTATTCAATCTCTATTATCCTTCTCTAATCTCATTCATATCTCCCTCACACACACACACTCTCTCTCTTGGCTGAAATTGTGATAATCAACCATGGGCTACTTTCGGACCACTAAAGGCCAACAAGCACTCGGGGATCTTCACTAACCAAGCAAAATCCTTCATCAAACGAGCATCAATCAAGTATTTTTTTTCCCCCCTTTAATCTCTCTTTCTAATTCTCAGAATTGAGACTCCTAAATGTTAAAAGGATGATTGAATAAAGTAGGGGTTGAGGATATGTATGTGGGTGAAGGGGATAAAGTTAGGACATAAGAGTTGGAATGAATGATTATACCTTATAAAATTTTCTTTTGAATCACTATATGTTCATCATGATTAAAGAGATTTATGGATATTTTGATGTATGTTAGATATTATGCCCCCATTGGTGATTAGGCCTTTACGATATTATTTTTCCATAGAGCCAGAGACAATGTTATGCCCAGTAGATGATCATCCATGTTGTAGTATATGTTAGTTCAAGTCTATGTTCATGGATAGATTAATATGCCATTTATTATGTGAGAATATGATCATAGATCTTCTCTAACAATAGAAAATTATGGTAAGAACTATTTTTATTAATTCTAGAATTATTTTTACTAACATTATTGTTATTAATTAAATTAGAACTATTATGCAATTTAAGCTATAAAATTCAAAAAACATTAGGTAGGTTTGGAATAGAGTATTATTTAAAAATATTATTATTTTATTAGTTAAATAAATAAAATCTTTTATAAAAATAAATAACAAAATATTGGAAATAATTAATATCAAATAACCTTGTAGACCATAGTAATAATATTAGTTAGCCTTACTAAAGCTTTTATCTATATCCATAAATATTATTTATAATAAAATTTATTTATTATTTGTTAATTAAAAAATTAAGTATAATTCATTTATTTTTAACTTTATTGATTATTTATTATCTATTAATTATTAATTAAAATTAGGTATAATTTATTATTTATAATAACACTATTTAATCATTACTATTTACCAATATTATTTAGGATTGATTATTATTCAATATTTAACACTAGTTTTATTTTTTAGCAATATTATAACTTATTATTATTTATTTTATAACACCCATTTATTTTAACTTATCAAGCTAATTTTATTTTATAAAATAATTTATCAACTAGTACTAAAGCCTAAGACAGGCATGGTTAGTTATTGATGTAGCTAGTTGAACTAGAAATTATTTATTTAAGGCAAATATGGTCTGGATGTTATCTGATACCTTGTGTTTACCCCAAGCAAAAGATCAGGTAAGTTCCTACTTGAAACCGTTTACCAAAGTTATTGTGGTAAGTCAAACTCATTTGTATACGAGTATTTGTACTGTAAAGGCAATTATGAACAATTTTCCTTTTTATTTCAGCCAAGCAAACCAGTTAAAGCTAAACAAACAATTTCACACCAAATGCTAAACTTCTCCTAAAAACCCAACTTTGACAAGAATTTTGGAAATCATAATTGCTATTTTCAAGTGAATCATTGTATGATCTTTCTTCTCCCAAGTAGGACAAATAACGTTGAGTACTTAACAATGGTAGACTATTAGGACTAGTCATTGAGGGTTAGTGTAAGTCTCTCAGTAGGTGGTCACCTCTGAGGGGTGAGTCCTTCCCGGATAGGATGCCAGTCTTATAGGTCATACCGGTCCGAGTTAGAATGTTCAGTCAAGTGAACTGTGTGTTTTCAGAGTGGACAACCGGTAAGTTTGGGTGTAGAGATGGAGGAGTATATCACCCCGTAGGCCGTACACCTACCTTGTCTCAGTATGCATAAAGTGTGACATTCTGATCGTTATATTGTCATGGTGCATAAATTGTGGTGCTACAGCTACCTCGTTTGAGTGGTTGTATTTATTGTACACATGTATGGTTTGGAAAGCAAAACACCATTCTTTATTTGTGAAATTTATTTGAGGCTTACCAGTACTTTCTTTTATGAAGCTTTCACAATTTGCATACATGAATTGTTTTACCTGAAACACTCAAAGCACACACGGGCTTACTGAGATTTATGTCTCACCACTTTTTATACCATGTTTTCAGGTCGATCCTGCTGTGAAGGTTATTAGCTAGAGAATTGCCTATGTTTTGAAGACTCATTGTTATTTTTCCTATGTATTTCTTTTGAGAGACAGTAGCAGATATTTATTTTTGAGCTTGTTCATGTATTGCTTGGTTTATAATAAGTTTAATTTTGAATTATTTCTTTCATTTATTTTGTGTGTCCTAGTTATAAAGACCCTTTGTCCTGTGGACAGGGCGACATCTGCAACCCTAATAGGGGCATAGGTAATGGGGTGTTACAATCTTCATCCAATGTAATTGATTGAAATTTATAGTGCTTATATAGGGACAAGTTAAACGTAATGAGTACTTTGAAGGCATAGTAGAGAAGGAAAATAGAGAGAAAAAAAGGATAAGACTCAACACACGAGGCATAAAGACCAAGTCAATATTACAACCACTCAACCTCAACTCTCCAATACAATAATCTGCCTAACTCTAAATCACAATAAACCAATCCACCAAAAATCCCAATCAAAACCACACACAAAAAAATTCGAACAAAGATGAGAAGAAAAACAAAGAGAATAATGAAAATGAAAATCTAAGTTAGCAAAAGTATAAAGTAATATCCCTCAAAAGATAACATTAATCAATTTCATACCACATTTAATCCTCAAAAAGTAGAGAAAAACAATTCATTCATATAGGCATTTAGTTTAGCATTCATCTTATTCCAAAGAGCAAAGCTATGTGATACCCAAGGCAAGAAGAAAACATGCCACCTCTCGTGTACTAATTCAGCCCAATCAATATAGCTATATCAACCAAAATCTCCCAATTCATTCAATTGAGATTAGAACAACTATCTGTAACTTAAAGAAGTACACTTTCTCATATATATATATATATATATATATATCCCATTTTTCACATGATCATGAAAACAAAACATGATATTAGCTCAATAATCTCATTGCCACGTGCAAACACAAACACATTTCACATTAAAAATTCAATTACACCTCATCCTTCTCAAAGAATTCATGCTAATCACAAATCTAGGCTCTTTTACAAAATGCAATCCACAAAAAATCATCAAAAGCCAAACTACCATTACAATGAAAACCACCTATCCTTCTCCAAATCATATTAGCACCTTAGCTCAAGATATGCATTGGGCCTAAAGATTAAATATATAGAAATCTTCTCAAAGTGTTAACTCATTCACATGCAAATTCCAAACAAAATTAGTACATAACAGTCTAATTAATATACAAAATCACAAACTCATCAATTGAATTCATTAGATCATGCACAAAATTTCAAAACTCAAGCACAATAAAAAAACCCGTAAAAGCTAAAATCTTGAAAATTAAGGGAAATGAAATTTCATCGAAATTTTATTGTAATGTAGATATTTGGAGGCTACCCATAGCTCTACACAAGTTCTTGCACTGAACAATCATTCCAATAGAGTGAATAGAAGTTTGACACAAACCTATCATCATCCACCACTGTCTGCAATAGCACATCCACAACCTCTTCATTTCTCACCCCTTTCCGACTCCTCACCTCTCCTATCATGGCCGTCGTAGGAGCTACTATAGCTGCTTCCCCAATATCCCTAGGAGGAGCCTTCATCCCTGGTGCCGCTAAAGCTCCACCACCTCTATCAGAATCCCTCATTCGTCCCTCTTCGACTCCCCGCCTCTCCTATCGTGGGCTTTGGAGGTAATGGTGTAGGCTCCCCATTTGATGTCGGGTCAGGCAGCGCACGACCAACCGTGAGATTAGTGTTGGCATTAGGCTTCTTAGGTTTTGGTTTGAATACGGGAGTGTAAGTGAGAGAGAGATGTAAAGAGAGGAAAAAAAGGGAGAGATGGGAGAGAAAGCACACACACTGTGACTGCGTGTAGAACTACAAGAGTTAGGACTTGGAAGTAAGGGAGGATGGAGGAAGGGGAAGTAATTAAGATATCAATTTACATTGGCTAAATCTCAATAGACCATATTAAATGAAATATTATCAGTCCAAAAATAGTATATTACATTTAAATATACTTTTCTCATTTGGTTATAAATCTTAATTTTTTCATTAAGTAACAAATTAAAATCGATTCTAAAATTTCTTATTTTTTATTCAAAATTAGAATTCGCTAGCTTTCTTTGTTTGTGTGTGTGTGTGTGTGTGTGTGTTATACACACACACACACACACACACACACACACACACACACACACACACACACATACATACATGCATACATACATATGTGTATTAAATATATTAATATATATTAATATATATACACACACAATACTTTTTAAATATATTAATAAATACATACACATATATATGTGTGTAAATGTATGAATATAGTATATGAATATGTATTAATATATATACACTAAATACATCTTGGCATATCAAATTAACAATCCAACCGTTAGATTTGTTAAGATTACTGAGAAAGATGTTATGACAAAATTTGAAAGTAATCGGATATATTTTGGCATATTATCATCTAAAAACAAATCCAAAACCTAATGCATTTACAAAGATAGGCATATCAAATTAATGATCCACCCATTAGATTTGTTAAAATCACTGAGAAAAGTGTTATGACAAAATTTAAAGGTAATTGGATATATTTTGGCAAATTATCTAGCATAATATCTAAAAATAAATCCAAAACTTGACGCATTTACAAAAATAGGCATATCAAATTAATGATCGAAGCATTAGATTTTTTAAAATCAGTAAAAAAGTTTCTATACCAAAATTTAACAGTAATCGGATATATTTTGGCACATAATCTATCATATATCAAGAAAAATATCTAAAACCCAACCCATTTTCAAAGATTTGCGTATCAAATTAATGGTCCAACCGTTAGATTGTTTAAATTACTAAGAAAAGTGTTATGACAAAATTTCAAGATAATCAGGTATATTTTGACACATAATCTAGCATGATATTTAAAAAAATATCCAACACCTAACGCATTTACAAAAATATGCATATCAAATTAAAGATCCATCCGTTAGATTTGTTAAAATCACTAAAAAAAAGTGTTATAACAAAATTTAAAGGTAATCAGATATATTTTGGTACATAATCTACCATAATATCTAAAAGAATATCCATAACCTAATGCATTGACAAAGCTTGCCATATCAAATTAATGATCCGACCATTAAGTTTGTTAAAATCAATAAGAAAAGTGTCATAACAAAATTTAAAAGTAATCAGATATATTTTGGCACACAATCTAGCATAATATCTTAAAAAAATTACAAAACCTAACGTATTTACAAGGATATGTGTATCAAATTACTAATCTAACCTTTAGATTTGTTAAAATTGCTAAAAAATGTGTTAAGATAAAATTTGAAAGTAATCGGATATGTTTTAGCACATAATCAATCTAATATCTAGAAAAATATCTAAAACCTAACACATTTACAAGGATTTGTGGATCAAATTTATGATCCAATCGTTAGATTTGTTAAACTCACTAATAAAAGTGTTATAACAAAATTTAAAGGTAATCGGATATATATTTTGACATATAATCTAGTATAATATCTAAAAAAAATATAAAAAATCTAACGCATTTACAAAGATTAACGTATAAAATTAACGATTCAACTATTAGATTTGTTAAAATTACTAAGAAAAGTGTTATGATAAAATTTGAAAGTAATCAGATATATTTTGGTACACAATCTAGTATAATATCTAAAAAAATTTCCAAAACTTAACACATTTGCAAAGATATGCGTATCAAATTAATGATCCAACTATTAGATTTATTAAAATCACTAAGAAAAGTGTTAGAACAAAATTTGAAGGTGATCAGATATAATTTGGTACATAATCTAACATAATATCTAAAAAAATAAAATCCAAAACCTAATATATTTATAAAGATAGACATATCAAATTAGTAATCCAACTGTTAGATTTGTTAAAATGACTTAGAAATGTGTTGTGATAAAATTTAAAGGTAAACGGATATTTTTTGATACATAAACTAGTATAATATTTTTTTAAAAAAAATCCAAAACCTAACGTATTGACAAATATAGGTGTATCAAATTAACGATTCAATTATTAAGGTTGTTAAAATTGCTAAAAAAGTGTTATGACAAAATTTGAAAATAATCAAATATATTTTGGTGCACAATCTAGCATAATAACTAAAAAATTTTCCAAAACCTAATGCATTTACAAAGATATACGTATCAAATTAACGATCCAACTATTAGATTTATTAAAATTGCTAAGAAATGTATTATGACAAAATTTGAAGATAATCGAATATATTTTAACAGATTATCTAGCGTAATATCTAAAAAATATTCAAAGAAAAACTAGGTAGTTGGTCCAAAAAACTATATAAAATTTAATAAAATAGTAATATCAAGATTTAAACACACAACCACTTGAATATATACAATTACCTCAACCATCGTATCTAATGAAAACTTCTATTTTATGTTTGCATTTTTTAATATTTGATAAAATAAGAAAAAATATGTTTTTTCCACAGGTTAGTAAAATTGTGGTTAATAAAATTTCTTTACCCATAATTTCAAATCTCTATGGCAAAAAATTATCTTTACCCACACAATTTTTAAATCTGTGACAAAAAAGAACATTTTCCTACAGAATCGTAGCCATGACAAAATAAAGTGTTATAAAAAAGTTTTATATATCACGAAATTCAAAACTATGGTAAAAAAACAAGCTTTCACCGCAAATTTTGCTATGTTGCAAATAAAAACATTGCCAAAAGCCACTTTTTTTTCTACTGAATAATAAGAAACTATTCTCTATTTAAACACTCATAAGTTATGTAAGTTCTAAACAATTTCTGTTCTCCAATCAATTGTTGCCTGTCCATTAATAAATACAACATGGCTTATCTGCTTTTCTTCTCAAGCTATTTGATCAACTCTTGCTAGATACCTAACACTTTTTGTTCAAGTTGGTTAGCCACTGAGTTATCTGCCCGAGGAATATACACTATGATAACATCGATATAAAAGTGACCGGCGAACTAATAGAGTGGACAAGGATTGTTATTAGTGTATCTGTATTTCCTAGCTAATTGTTTATCAAGAGTTGCAAATCCCCAAAGATGTGGATAGCCTGACCATTGATATGAGTTAAATTCATCAATAATTTCCTAGTTATTTGAAGTTATTTTGAGATATATTTGGTGGAATAACTAGACATATTCCTTCATATTTGATATTTTACCTGTGGAAAGGTATTTTGGTGTTTTGTTGCAGAATTGATGGAGAAAAAGGTAAAAATCGTTTGCTGGCCATGTCCTATGGAATGGTGTGGGCCCTAGTTTAGAAAATAGGGGAAAATGGCCACAAAAGCCAACACATCAGGGCACGACCAGAGCATGGCCGGGTCCAGTCGTGAGGGAATAGGCCGGCGCTGGCCTTATGCTGTCCAGAGGCGGTAAATTTTACTATTCATGCGCAGATTTTGGAATTTCCGGCCTTATGCTGTCCAGAAGCGGTGAATTTTCCTGTTCATGCACAGATTTGGGAATTTCCTAAGAGTTTTGGTATTTTCTGAATCCAAGGATCAAAGCTACAAATCAATCATTCAAGAGGAGATTCATCACTCAAGAGGCATTTTTTAAGAAAGTTTTCAAGGAAGAAGAAGTAGGCTTGTCTATGAGTTTTTTCTTTTACTTTTATTTTCTTTTTTCTAGAAAATGATGTGATTAATGTTGTCATTGTAATTTGATATTATTTTGGGATTCATGATTTTTAGGTTAATTTAGGTAATTGATCAATTTATTATCATTCTTGGTATTTGATTACTTGTTACTATTGGAGAGTTGATGAATTTAGATTTGCCTTTAATTGACATAGGAAACATTGTTAGAAGTTGATTTAATTTCATTGATTTCATATTTGATATCTCTTAACAGACTTGGGAAACGAAGTTAAGAATAAAGAACTAAGGTAATCAAAGATTAGTTGATTTCACTTAGAGTATAGGGTTATTGGCTATTTTCCTGTGCATTATTACCTAGAGTAGATGGATAATTGTTGAATGATGAATTTAATGCATCTTTTGATTAAATTGATTTGATTGGAAAATCTGTGAATTTAATCATGAGATAGTGAGTATATGACTTGGGAAACGACGAAACGACTGGATTTAATTTTAATCCCTTCATGATACTATGACAATAATAGATTGTGATAATTGCTAAGTAATTCATGATCATGTATTCAAGAATATTTGTCTAAATTGCATATTCTTTCATTCTTGAGTTATATATATTTTTATTTATTTTCCTTTTTATTCTCCTATCACTTTATTGGGCTAGTTAAACAATGAATGATGAGTAATTATTGGTAGTTGTTCTTTGAGGATGGATACTCGTTAATTTCCTATACTGTGCTTGCAATGGGTATACTTGCTTATATATGTAATTTAGGGATTAATGTTTTAATTAAAACTTGGGTAAGGATAGACATAAAATTATATCATTTTTAGTCACACAAATCTTACGCATCAAGTTTTTGGTGCCATTGTTCGGGAATAATATCATGAAAGCTTGAATTTCATTAATTTAACCATGTTTATATGTATATATGTCTATATATAAAAATGTATACATGTTCTTCATGTAAATAGTATTATATCTTGTTGTGTATAACTGTACCTTAATAAATTTAGCTTATGTTGTATTTTACTCATTAACTTGACTCAATATTGTACTATGTATTCATGACACTAACGAGCTACCATATGTAGGTAACAAGGCTAATTAGAATGTAGGGTAGCACCCTTACAATTCTCAAGAGATGACACCTCGGCTATCAGATCAACTACTCTAGAAGTAATATTAGGAAAATTTGCAACCCATATGACCAAGCGATTTCACAAAATAGATAACATGCTTGCAAAGTTTGAGGAAATGATTCAAAACATAGAGAACTAAAATTAGTTTTTTAACAAACCTAGTGTTAAAATCATAAGAAAGGTAATCATTGGGGTTGGAAACTCAAGAGGATTGATCCGCCATTACATTGAGGAGCAATAAAGAGTTACCTAATTCCAAAAAAGAAGCAACGCCAGCTCAAAAAGATAGGTTTGTGCCAGCCCACCTTTGTGCACTACTTGAAACGCAAGGTAAAAATTAAGATTTTTAACCACCGATTCCATACCCCACTCGAACACAAGAAGTAAGAAATGATGCACAATTTGATAAGTTTTTAGAAATTTTCAAACAACTGCACATAAACATTCCACTCAGTGAGGCTTTGATACACATGCCCAAATATACAAAGTTCCTCAAAAGCGTGCTCGTAAATAAAGAGATTGGAAGAATTGTCCACTGTTATTTTGAATGAAGAATGCTCTGTCGTCTTGCAAGTCCAATAGAATTTTCCACACAAGGAAAATGATCCAGGGAGTTTTTCTATTCTTTGACTTATTGGTACTCTTACATTTTATAATGTATTAGATGAATTTGGTGCTAGCATTAATCTTTTGCCATACAAAACTTTCAAGAAGCTAGTCTTAGGTGAGCCCAAATCCACTAGGATAAGCATTCAACTTGCATATAGGTCTATTAAATACCTTAGGGGAACATTAGAAGATGTACTTGTTAAAGTGGATAGATTCATATTTGATGTGGATATTGTTATTCTTGACATGGATAAAGATTCTAAAGTCCTTTTAATCCTAAGCTGACCATTTTTAGCTACTGCCAAAGCTTTAATTGATGTTTATAGGGGAAAGGTAACACTTAAGGTTAGGGATGAAGAAGTCGTTATTCAAATCCACAAAAGCATGTAACATCCTATACCTTCTAATGATTCTTGTTTGACGATTGATATTCTTGATGAGGCTATCTTTGATTTTGTGCAGGAATCATTGACCAATATTTCTACAAAATTGATAGAAATATCAAATGCATATTTGGAGGACTTAAATAACACCCTTAAGTTGGGAGAGTTTAAAGAAATTGAAAAAATCAGTTTAGGAATGATGAAATCGTCCATTGAGGAACTACTAGAATTAGACCTAAAAGACCTTCTTCAGCACTTGAAATATGCATTTTTGGCTCACGGAAGAAAATTGCCACTGATCATAGAAAAAGACCACATTGTGGAGCAAAAATGCCAAATTGGTAAGTTTGTTGGGAAAATATAAAGGAGTTATAGCATGAAAAATCACAAATATTAAGGGAATTAGCCTTTCTTTTTGCACTCACAAAATATTGCTAGAAGAAGGACCAAAGCCCGTAGTGCAACCCAAACGTAGGTTGAAGACAAATATGAGTGATGTGGTAAAAGGTGAGGCAATTAAACTCTTAGATTTAGGCATCATTTACCCCATTTCTGATAGTATTTGGGTAAGTCCAATACAAGTGGTACCAAAGAAGATAGGAATGATAGTGAGTGCAAATGAAAAAAATGAGTTGATCCCGATGAGATTGGTAACCGATTGGAGGGTTTGCATAGATTATAGGAAGTTGAATGAGGCAACTAGGAAAGACCATTTTCTCCTCCATTTCATTGAGCAAATATTAGAAAAATTAGTCAGACATGAGTTTTATTATTTTTTAGATAGTTTTTTTAGTTACTTTCAAATTCCCATAGCACTGGAGTATCAAGAGAAAACTACTTTTACATGTCCTTTTGATACTTTTGCATATCGTTGTAAACCTTTTAGTCTTTGTAATGGTCTCAGAACTTTCTACTGATGCAATATTGGTTATCTTTGAAGGACTTGTGGGAGATATCATAGAGGTATTTATGGATAACTTCTCTATTTTTGGTGATTCTTTTGATTTGTGTCTAGCCAATTTAGAAAAAGTGCTCCAAAGGTGTGAAGAGACCAACCTCATACTTAATTGGAAAAAATGTCACTTTATGGCTCAAGAAGATATTGTGTTAGGACATAAGATTTCAAGAAAAGGTATTGAGGTTGATAGAGCAAAAGTTGAAGCAATTGAGAAAGCTACTTCGATGAAGGCTATTTGAAGCTTTCTTGGTTATGCCGGTTTTTGTAGGAGGTTTATTTTGGATTTCTCAAAAATTTCCAAACCTTCTGCTTCTTCACATGAAAAAGATATTGTTTTCAATTTTAATGATAAATGTCCCAATGCTTTTAATGTGCTTAAAACAAAACTGATTAACTCTCCTATTTTAATTGCACTAGATTGGTCTCTTTTTTGAACTAATGTATGATTTGAGTGACTATGCAGTAGGCACGATGCTTGGACAAATGAGGAATAAATATTTTCAAGCAATCTACTATGCAAGAAAGACTTTTACGGTAGCATAAGAGAACTACACCATAGCAATAAAAGAATTGCTTGCAATAGTGTTTGCTTTTGATAAATTCCGTTGTTATCTTATTTTAGCCAAAGTCATTATGTATATGGATCACTTTGCCCTTAAATACCTACTACCCAAGTGTGATTCCAAACTAAGATTGATAATATGGGTTTTATTGCTGCAGGAGTTTGATTTGGAAATTAGGGATAAGAAGGGAGCGGAAAATTTAGCTGTGGATCACTTGTCTAGGTTGGAGGACCCTAACTTGGAGCCACTGGCAAAAGAAGAAATCAATGATACCTTCCCGATAAACAACTTCAACTCATTAATGGTGACATTTCTCATGGTTTGAGAATTTTGCTAACTATTTTGTCACAAGAATTATTCCTAAGGATCTTACATCGCAACAAAAGAAGAAATTCTTCTTCAAAGTAAAGCATTACTTTTGGAAAGATCCTTACATATTTAAGTGTTACGCAAAACAAATTATTCAAAGGTGTGTGGATTCCGAGGAAAATGCAAACATTTTAAAACATTGCCATGAAGGACCCGCGGGAGGCTGCTACCAAGCTAACAACATTGTAAGAAAAGTGCTTGAGTTTAGATTCTGTTGGGCAACACTTTTTTAAAGACTCTCAAAGGTTTGTCCAAATTTGTGATAGGTGTCAATGTACATGTAACATTCTAAATCTAGTGAGATGCAATTGCAAATTTTTTAATGATATGTATGAATTTGGGTATAAAAAATCATATAAAAATAAGCACATTCCCAATCAAGTTTAAATTAAAACGTTAATCCCAAATTACACATATGAGCAATCATACTCATCATTAAGCATAGCATAGGGTTTAAAATGAGTATCGATCCTCAAGGAACTGGTATGCAGTAATCACTTTTCTTTTATTGTTTAACTGACTCAATAAAGTAAAAAAAATAAAAATAAAAATCAAATCAAATAAAAGAATATATACATGTCAATGATAGAGAATTATGTAACACGAACTATTATTTTGACAAACATGACCTTAAAGTACCCAATCATTATAATAACTAATCATTCTCCTGGCATCATGAAGGATTAAGATAGATTCACTTCTTTTCCAAACCATGAAATTACTTTCTTCTAGACAAATTAGCATCACATATCCTGTTTAAACTAATTCACCCAAAAGATGCATTAAACACAATCCTTGATTAAATCCCTATATCCTAGCAAATTTAAAACATGAAATTAACCAATGAATCTATATCTTGGCAGACATCAATTAACCTTTAATTACACATTTCTTAGTAGTTAACCCATTTTCCAAGTAAATTAATAGACAACAAATATAAAATTAATGAATTGAGACCACCATCAATCCCTTTTCCAAGCAAGTTAATAGAAAGAAATAATAAATTAATCTCGTAATTAGCATAAGTAATTAAACACCAAGAATAACAATCAATTAATCAAAAGATCAAAGTAACTCTAAAAATCATGAATACCGAAAACAATGCCAAATTACAATAAAACAATTAATATATCATTGTTCAAGAAAAGAAAATAAAGTTAAAAGAAAGCACTCATAGACAAGCATCATTCTTCTTCCTTCGTAGACTCTCATGTACAATTCTCCTTGATTTGATGAATTCATCCTTCAACTTGAGTGATTTTATCTTTTGCTCTTTGAATTCATCCCATTGACTTGTGTTTTTCCTCTCTTTATAGGCTTTAGAAGTACCTAAATTCGTCCCTTTAGGGTTTCTAGCCGAATAGAAGTAGGAAACTACCAAAAATCTAAAAATTGCTAAATAATGTGCATAAAAATTGAGGCACCACCTCTATGCCAGTGCACAGCTGACGCCGCCTGTCCTGCCTAGGGCTGGCGCTGGTTGCATTCTATCTCTCTGCCCGTTAGTTAATTTATTTTCAATTTTCGTGCCAAGTTCTTCCAGGTCGTAGTTGGCGCTGCCATTGGGCTCCCAATCGGCACTGCTTATGTTTTGTTTAGTCCCTGTTTCATCGAATTTTGTATTGTCTAGAAGTACGTGTCAGTAGCACGTGGCCGGTGCTGCCTGTCTTGTCCTGGTTGGCGCCGCCTCTAGTCTGTTTAGTTACGATTTCGTCTTATTTTACCCCTAAAATCTGAAATAATGCACAAAATACATTTCTAAGGGTAAAATCTCAAATATAAAGGAATATGACCAGTTATTGCACAAAATGTATCACAAAATGGCCTCAAATAACTAGGAAATATATGACTAATTTAGGCCTTATCATTTAAGCTTGTAAAATATTTAATTGTTAGGGGATAGATTTGATGGGCCATTTTCCTCATTCTTTGGGTAACAAATACATCTTAGTTGTGGTTGATTATATGTCTAAGTGGGTTGAGGCACAAGCTTTACCCACTAACAATGCACGGGTTGTAGTTAAATTCCTTAGAATCTTTTTACCCGGTTTGATATACCTAAAGTACTCATTAGTGATTGGGGAACACACTTCATGTAATAGACAAATGGAAAAGGTTCTCAAACACTTAGGTGTTACCTATGAGTTCGCTACACCCTATTACCCCTAAACAGGTGGCCGAGTTGAGGTGGTAAATAGATAGCTCAAAAGAATTTTGAAAAAAGTGGTTAATCGTTTGAAATTGGATGACACTCTTTGGGCTTATAAAACTACTTTTAAAACTCATATAGGTATGACCCCCTATAGATTGATGTATGGGAAATCTTGTCATCTACCTATAGAAATAGAACATAGGGTTCATTGGGTAATTAAACTTGTCAATTTTGATCTTTAGCTTGCAGGACAACAGAGATTACTTCAATTGAATGAGTTGAAGGAGTGTCATAACAATGCCTACATTAATTGTAGGATTTACAAGGATAAGACGAAATAATGGCATGATAGGCACATTCGTTCCCCCCAAGAGTTCAAAGAAGGGGACAAGGTGTTATTGTTCAATTCTAGGCTTAGACTTTTTCAGGGTATATTAAAATCAAGGTGGTCGGGGCCGTATGAGATACATAATGTTTTTCCGTTTGGTGTTATCGAGGTTTGTCACCCAACTAAAGTGATCTTTAAGGTAAATGGCAGTTGAATTAAGCTGTACTTGGGTGAAAAGCTTTATACCTTAGAACATCTAGATGTCACACTCTATAATTCGTAACTTCTTATTCCTTTTGTCTTTCTAGATTATGTTTCTTTCTACCATAGTATTTCATTTTTATTTTCCTCCTCTAGTTTTTTGTTTTTGTTTTGTGTCTTTTGTTTTATTTTTAGGTACCTTCAACAATGCTCCTTTGTGATAGATTCACCTATTGTAAGGAACCTACTAAGCTATGGAAGTATTTTCTTTTCTTCCCCTATATTTATTTTGGTCCATTAGCTTTACTTTATTTGCTTTATTTTTTGCCATTGATGACAATGTCTAATTTAAGTGTGGGGAGAGTTTAGAATTGGATATATATTCTAGTTTTGGGCTAATTTTATGTTGCATTTTTTCGAAATTTGGTTTTATTTGCTTTAATTTGTAATGAGGTTTTGATTATCTTTCTTACTTAGGATATGATTTTTTTTTTCATTAAAATTGGTTGGATTTTTATTAACAATGAATTCATATATTGGATTGGATATATTGAGTCTTGAGAATTTAAGTTAATCTTATTTATGCATTGGTGTTTGAATGTTATTGTACTCATCTAGTTTGAATATGGATGATGTGATGAATATAGAGAAAGTTGTTGACTAATTCTTCTATTATGGATTTGAAATTTGCTTGATTTTAAGTGATGCGTAAGGAATGTGAGAAAGTTAGAAGACAATAATAAGTGGAAAAAGTTATTGTTATGTGAGCTAAAAAAATTGAGTTAAAAAAATGCTCTTATTTTTAAATTTTATTGAAGACTTTTTGTTTAAAAGAGGGTTAATATGGAGAGAAGTAGTAAGTATTGTTCGGTGCACTCTCTTGAGGCTATCCTGAAGGCAAAAAGGCAAAAAAGAGCAAAGAAAGAAAAAATGTTGAAAAAATAATGAAGAAAAAATGTATAATGATTATAAGAGGGCCAATACGGTGCGTGAAGAGAAATCCATTCACTTGAGGTTATTAATTCCCTAAGTCATTTATAAAAAAAAAAAGAAAAAGAAAAAAAAGTGGAGTGTTTTCCTTAAATCATTACTTGAGTTGTGTAATTTTTAAGTTTACAATGCTTGAATTGGGTAGATAGCTTGACTTGTGTGATGCCTACATTTTGCCTTAAGCGGTGAAATAATTTTCTTAGACTAAAGTATAAACTTGCCCAACTTGATTTCAAAGGCCTTAGTATGTTTGATCTAATGCTTCAATTTGCAAAATGCTTTCAAATGGTTGAAAGAATAACACAGTCATATCTAAAGTTTGAAGGAGAATTGTAGTTTTGTTATGGTCAAAATTTTTTTAAAGTTAACCATGTTTTGTCTTGTTTTTCCTTGTTTTGAGTATTTCTCTTGAGGATAAGCAAAAGTCCAAGTGTGGGAGAAAGTGATAAGGGTTAAATTCATTAATAATTTCTAGATATTCGAGGTTATGTTGGGATACATTTGATGAAATAACTAGTCATATTCCTTTATAATTGATATTTTGCTTGTGGAAAGGTATTTTGGTGTTTTGTTACAGAATTAATGGAGAAAAAGACAAAAATTCGTTGTTGTCTAGTGCACAGCCGGCATCGGTTGTAACACCCCACTACCTACGTACCCTATTAGAGTTGGGGATGTCACCCCCTCCTTCGGACAAGGGGTCTTTATAACTAAAACTCATAAAAGAAAGGAAAGTAATAATCCAAATCAAACATATTACAACTCAAATGATACATGAACAATTCCTAAAAATAAATAAATGTCTGCTAAAGTCCCTCAAATGAAATACGTAGGAAAAAAAATACATCTTCAAAACAAGGCAATCTCTAATTAATAACCTTCACAGCAGGATAGACCTAAAATGTGGTGAGACATAAATCTCAATAATCCCGTGTGTGCTTTGAGTGCTTCAGGTAAAATAGTTTATGTATGCAAATTGAAAAATTTTCATAAAAGAAAGTACTGGCAAGCCTCAAATAAATTTCACAAATGAAGAGTGGTAATTTTTTTTTTCTTTCAAACCATACATGTATACAATAAAAGCAACTACTCAAAAGAGGTAGCTATGGAACCACACTTTATGCACCATGACGAAGGAGGGTTATGGTGCAGGTTGTGGTACTGGTAAGTCTTCCGGGTAGATAGGGATTGGTGGATGCCATTGCTGCCCCTTCCTCACAGTTCTATACATTCTAACCATCTTACAGCATAAAAAAACCCAGATTAGTCAAAAAAGTTTAATCTTAATGAAATAAAGCAAACGCTGTCAATAATTGCCTAAACCTTGTCTCTGATACCACTTGTAACACCTCACTACCTACGCAGCGTATTAGGGCTGGGGATGTCGCCTCGTCCTTAAGACAAGGTGCCTTTATAACTAGAACTCAAAAAAGAAAGGAAAGTAAAAATCTAATCAAACTTATTACAACTCAAATGATACATGAAAATTTTCAATAAATAAATAAATATCAGCTAGAGTCTCTCAAATAAAATACATAGGAAAAGAAATAAGTATTCAAAACAAGACAAACTCTAATCAATAACATTCACAGCAGGATTGACTTGAAAGCATGGTATAAAAGGTGGTAAGACATAAATCTCAGTAAGCCCATGTGTGCTTTGAGTGCTTCAGGTAAAATAGTTCATGTATGTAAATTGAAAAATTTTCATAAAAAAAAAAAAAGTGTTGGCAAGCTGCAAATAAATTTCACAAATAAAGAGTGATGTTTCTTTTCAAACCATACATATTAACAATAAAAGCAACCACTCAAAAAGGGTAGCCATGGCACTACACTTTGTGCACTATGATGAAAGAAATTTTAGGATGCCACACTTTGTGCATACTGACATAAGGTAGGTGTACGGCCTACCGGTGAGATACTTTTCCATCTTTACACCCAAGCTTACCGGTTGTCCATTCCAGAAATACACTGTCCACTTCACTGAACTTGCAAGCTCGGACTGGTATGACCTACAGGACTGGCATTCTATCCGTGAAGGACTCACCCCTCAGAGGTGGCTACCTACTGAGAGACTTAACCTAAACCTTCAAATACTAGTCCTAATAGTTTACCCTTATTAAGTACTCAACGTTGTGTTTGTCCTACTTAGGAAAAGAAAGATCATACAATGATTCTCTTTAAAATAGTAATTATGGTTTCCAAAATTCTTGTCAATGTGAGATTTTAAGGAAAAGTTTAGCATTTTGTGTAAAATTGCTTGTTCATCTTTAATTGGTTTGTTTGACTGAAAAAGCAACGGAAAATTGTCCATAACTGCATTCATAATACAATTCCTCGTATAAATCATGTTTGACTTACCAAGGTAACTTTGATCTTCAAATAGCTTTATACAGGAACTTACCTGATCTTTTGCTTTTCCTGGGTACAATAGCCTTCCAAGGTAATTTAAGGCAACCTAACCCCGCCTGGGGTAAATACATGGTATAAGTCCAACATCCAGACAACACTTCCCTTAAATAAATCACTCTTAGGTTTAACTAGCCACAACAACATCTAGCTATGACAATAGTGCCTTAAGCTTTAACACTGGTTGATAAAGTATTTTATAAAATAAAATTATTTTGATAAGTTAAAATAAATATGTGTTACAAATACATAATAAATAATAAATTGAAATATCAACTATTTATTAACAAATAATAAATAATGAGTAATATTAATAATAAATAAAATTAGTAATAAATAATGAGTACTAATAATAATAAATAATAATGGTAATAAATAATAAATAATATTATTAAACATAATAAATAATATTTAAAATAGATTATAAATAATTTTAATAATAAATAAGAAATAAGAAATAAAATTGATAATAAATAATTTATTCTAATATAAATAATATTTATGAGTCTAAATAGAAGTTTTGGTAAGGATAACTAATAACAATGTGAATGCAAAAGACATTTGATATTAATTAATTCTAAAACATTATTATTTCTATTTAATAAAAATTTTACTATTTATTTATCTAACAAATTAACAATATTTCAACAAATTATTGTTTTTGAAAATATTTGTGTTTATCAAAATTAGTCAATTAAATAAAATAACAATATTAATTATATTAATAATAACAATGATAGAAAGTATAATTTTAAAAATAATAAAGGTAGTTCTTACAATAATTTTATTACTAGAAAAAAATCCATACACATTCTTACATACATGGACTCAACAAATAACATGTCGATTTATTCAAAAATAGACTTGAATTAACATAAAACACAACAAGAAAGACATTCTACTAGGCATAATATTATCTAGGGATTTATTAGTAAATCACATCTTGAAGGCATACTCAACAATGGTGGTATAATTACTATCATACATCAAAACATCCATAAAGCTCTTAATCATAATGAACATATAATGATTCTAAAGCATAATCCATAAGTCACAACATTTATTCCAATTCTTATGTCTTAAATCCATTCCCTTCACCCACATACATATATTCAACCTCACATTATTCAATCAACCTATCAAATCCATCATCTAAGAGTCTTGAGTTTGAGAATTTAAGGAGAGGATCAAGAAAGATATATTAGATTTGATGAACGTTAGATGAAGATATCACCTTGCTTAATGGAGGTTCTTGAGTACTTGAGAGTCTTTTCTTGGTTGAAGTTTGTCTAAAAATGGCCATCCAAGGTTCGACTAAGAGAGAGAGAGAGATTAGGGTGATATGAAAATGGTGATGATGAGACGAAAAAGGTCCAAGTTGTTTAAAGTTACCTTGTTGATGTTGTTCTTGTTCTTGATCGAAAAGATGTGTTTGATCCGAATGAAAGATCAACTTTGGTGTTTTTGATATTATACAGTGGCCTATGAGGGAGTATAGACCGAATCCTAGTTGGTTTGAAGTTTCTTGGAGTGATTTGGGATGAATAAAAGTGGTTGAAGGTTGAAGAATCTTAGTGTATGTTCTTAAGAGGAATTAAGAAAGAGAGTGATTTCGTGCGTGTGTATAAATGATGGCCGAATGACCTAGCTAGGGGGTGGCTTTTAGTTATCCAGGAAGGAGAGAGAGAGTTTCAACTTCTTCAAATTTCAAATTGAGAGAAAAATAGAGTTGTTTGAGGTAGATGATTGAGTAACGGTGTTTGTTCTTTGAAGGTTTCTTATCCTTCAATGGTGTATGGCTGAACTAGCTATGATCTGATCATGGAATGGAAAGTTGTTTCAGCTTTGAGCTCGCCGAAAATGGTTGTGATATAGTAGAGAAATTTCTGGTTTTATTGTACCGCTAGGTAAGTGTTTAATGGAACAAAAATCCGGAATTTAATTTCGAAGTTTGAATAATTTTGAATGGGGTGAAGATATAAGTGCTTTGAGGGGTGCTAATGGAGCCTTAATGACCCAAGGTAGATGGAGAAGCTAAGGTGTTCTGTCCATGGCTGTATTTGGCTGAAAATTTGATGGAGTTTAATGAAGAAATTAGGCTTAACATTGAATAGGCAAAGTTGGAAAATTTTTTGGAATTTTAGGTTAAGAACTCTTGTGATTTTGGGAGGATTTTGAGCAGATATTTCAAAGCTCTTTGAACTGAATTTGTAGCTGGAGTTAGGAGTGTTTGAATGTCCATTAACGGTGGTTTTCCAACCACCATCTTGGAGAAGAAAGAACAACGTTTCTGGTGTTCTTGTGCACAAATGAATGGCTAAATGGTTTGGTATAACTTGTAAGGCTGAGAAATTCCCAAGGGTTTTACCTTTCATCTTCACACAAGATGGTTGGTTCTTTGCAAGAATTAGGTAGAGAATGGTGGTTGCAAAATTTGAAAACTAGCCATGATGAGAATCTAGAAAATTTTCCAGATTTTAACCAAACAAGAACAAGAAGACAATGAAGTTCTTTGAGGAATAACTATGGTGATTTAATTGAGAACCTCTTCCTATTTCTCCTCCACAATTTCGGCCAACCTTTTATCCCACAAGAGCTGAAATTTTCAAAATTCCAAGTAAGGAATTATCCAAGACTTTTATAGTTATGAAAATGAATTAAAAAAATAGGAGTTGTTTAAATTCAAAGAGGTTAGAACAAAGCTTACAAAAATAATGGAGACAAAAATTCTTCTTGAATTCTTTTTAGGACAAGATCACATGGTTAAGACATTACCAATGTATCTTCCCTAAGATAAGATAACTTTAAGGAATGTAAGAAAAAGAAAAATTCAAACATTGGTTAAGATAATTATGAATAAAACTTAGGTAATGTGATTTGAACCCAAGACCTTAGAGATTAATCACAAAGCTCAAGCCATCTTCCTATTTCGCCCTCAAATAAAATTACCTTTATATCCTTTCAACTCAACAAACACAAATAAACCATATAACCCATAAACCACAATTCTAAGACATACAAAATCATTTAAGAAATATATTTTATGCAAGATGATATGATATGCACCCCATTCCTCTTACTCTTGGGTAGGTTTAGGTGGGGTTTTACATCCTCCTCTCATTTGAAGAATTTCGTCCCGAAATTCAGGTGTACCTTTATCTCAAGTCGGGGTTTTCCACTTAACCCATTCTTCTGTTTCCTACGTGGCATCTTGATTGCCATGATGCTCCCACTATACCTTCATCATAGGAATCTGCTTCTTCCGAAGAGTCTTGATACTTCGGTCTAAAATTTCGACGAGTATCTCCACATAGCTCAAGTCGGGTTGCAATACTAACTATTCGTCATTCAAAGCATGTCCAGGGCATTGTACTTCTTCAACTGAGATACATGGAATACATCATGTATTCCTGTCAACCAATCTGGCAGATCCATTCAACACGCAACTAGTCTAATTCTTTCGGTTATCGAAAACGGTCCAAATATCTAGGATTTAGCTTTCCACCTTCCGGATACTTCAAAATTCCTCTAATCGGAGTTAACCTAAAAAACACACTATCTCCTACTTGGAATTTCAACTCTCTTCGCCTACTATTCGCATAACTTTTTTGTCGACTCTGCGCTTTCAACCTCTCTCTGATCAGCTTCACCTTATCTGACATTTCCTGAATACAGACTTCTCCAGATTTGGTTATGTGGCCGTCTTCTGACCTGCTCCAGTTCATAGGTATTAGACACTTGCGTCCATACAATGCTTCATATGAGGCCATTCCAATCGAAGATTGGTAGTTATTATCGTAAGCCAATTCTGCATACGGTACGCAAGCTCTTAGCATATCTTTTAATATCTAAATAACCTTTTCTGACTAACCATCGGCTTGCGGGTGTGCTGTCGTACTGAATTTTAGATTAGAACACATTGATTCTTAAAACTTGCCCTAAAATCGAGATGTAAACCTTGTGTCACGGTCGAACACGATACTTGAAGGTATTCCATGCAATCTGACTATCTCCTGCACAAATGTTTGAGTTAGCTTCTCCATTGAATCCCTTATGTTCATCGGTATAAAATGTATTGACTTAGTCAATCTGTCCACCACTACCCATATGGTATCCTTTGGCGTCCTTGCCATAGGTAGTCCGGTAATGAAGTCTATACTCACTTCTTCCTATTTCTACTCCAGTATTGGAAAAGGTTGCAGCAATCATGTCAACTTTTTGTGCTTTGCTTTAACCTTCTGACAAGTCAGGCACATGGAGACATACATTACCATGTCCTTTTTCATTCCAGGCCACCAATAGGCATTCTTCATATCTTGAAACATTTTTACTTCTCCTAGATGAATAGCATACTTGCTTTTATGCACCCCTTCTAAAGTTTTATCCTTCAGCTATCGTTCATTTGGCACACACAAATGATCTCGAAAATACATCACTCCTATCTTATCTTGCCAGAACTCATTGCCTTCCCGTTTAAGTTCTTTGTCCTTGAAAAGTTGAAACTCCACATTGCTTTGCTATTCTTTGATTATTTCCTGCCTTATATCCGGTATCAATCTTAGATTACTGACGATAATCCTCTTTTCTTACACTTCCATCATTCAATCCAACACCTTTTGGACTGCTTGAATCTATTGCACTCTCAATCTGGCCATTTTGACTTTACAACTCAGGGCATTAACAACAACGTTGGCCTTTCCGAGATGGTAGTAAAGGGGACAATGATACTCCTCCAAAAATTCCATCCATCTCTGCTACCTTAAATTCAAGTTCTTCTGGGTAAAAATATATTTCAGGCTCTTGTGGTCGGTGAACACCTCATACTCGGCTCCATACAAGTAATGCTGCCAGTTCTTCAAAGCAAATATAATGGCAGCCAGTTCCAAATCATGCATCGGATAATTGACTTCGTGAAACTTCAATTACCGAGAGGCATAAGCTATTACCTTCCTATCCTGCATCAATACCGGTCCTAAACCTTCCTTAGAAGCATCCGTATACAAAGCATAGGGTTTATCTCCCTCTAACAAACTCAACACTGGAGTCGTCATTAACCTCCGCTTTAGTTCTTGGAAACTTTTCCTATATTTCCCACTCCAGGCAAAGGGTACATCATTTCTCAACAATCAAGTCATAGGTAATGCTAGCGTTGAGAACCCTTTAATAAACTGCCTATAATAGCCTACCAATCCCAAGAAGATTTTAATCTCGATGGTGTTATCCGGCTGCTTCTAGTCCAAAACTGCTTCAACTTTTGCTGGGTCCATCTTGATTCCATCATTGGTCACAACATGGCCAAGAAATGACATATTATCCAGCTAAAATTCGCACTTTCTAAATTTAGCATAAAGCTTGTGCTCTCTTAGCTTTTCCAATACCAACTTTAGATGATCTGCATGATCCTCTAGACTCTTAGAGTATATAAGTATATCACTGATGAATACCACCACATACTTATCCAAGTATGGTTGGAAAATACGATGCATCAAATCTATAAATACTGTCAGTGCATTAGTCATTCCAAAAGGCATCACTACTAACTCGTAGTGATCATATCTCGTGTTGAAGGCCGTCTTAGAAATATCTTCCTCCTTTATTCGCACTTGATAATATCCCTACCTCAAATCCAGATTGGAATAATAACTGGAGCCTTACAACTGGTCAAACAGCTGATCAATTAACAGTAGGGGATATTTATTTTTGATGGTCAAATTATTCAACCCCTGATAGTCAATACACAACCTCAAGCTCCCATCTTTCTTCTTCACAAATAGCATTGGAGCTCCCCAATTTGATGTGCTAAGTCTTACATAACCTTGCTTCACCAATTCTTCTAGCTGTTCATTTAGTTCCTTCAATTCTGCCGGTGCCATCCGATATAGGGTTTGGGATATAGGTTCTGCTTTTGGAATTAGATCTATGGTGAACTCAACTTCTCGGCTGGGAGGGAGAAAAGTGAGTTCTGCGAGAAACACATTGGAAAATCTTTTACTACTTTAATATTTTTCAAGGTGCACTGATCGTTTGGCTTGTTTATCACGTAAGCCAAATATCCTTGGCATCCTTACTTCAACAATTTTCGGGCTTTTGCTCAAACTATCAAACACTTTAATTTTTTACTCACTTGCCATTGATTTCCAGCATATCACAACTAGGTCTAATGAACTGGATAGAATTATTCTTATAGTCTCCTTTAGTTCCCTACTTAGCTAGCTAATCCATACCTAAAATTGGGTTGTAGTCATCAATAGCTAAGACTACCAAGTCTTCCTCCAAGCTCACTTTTCCCACTTTAATCTTACAATTCTTCACATACCGATCTGCTTGTACCATTTTTCCCAAGGACGTACTCACCAACAAGGTAAAATGTAGTTCTACTCCATCCTAGGGTCTATCAATGCATTAATTGAATGACCTTAGATAGTAAACGTACCTTCCACCACTACTGCATGTGCTCCAACTTCCTCTTGGTTGAGAGCAAAACCTTTGCTTTCATTTGTGACTTCTAAGTTCCACTTCTAGACGTTGTCGCAGTATTGGCTCAATTGGCTCCCGCGGTCTGGGCCGGGTTTCCTTGCCCAATTCAAAGGAGTTTTGGGTAGACATTTCGAATATGCATCGAATTTCCCTAATTGTAGCATTTTTGCTCAACTCCCTTAGACCAACAGTTCTTTTCTACATGGCCCTTCTTACCACAATGCCAGAACGATAGGAGATTTTGTGTAGGACCAGTCGAAGTTGTTCATGCTTGCTTTACTTAGTTCTATCATTGCTAGTGGGCTAGTCACTTATTAGCTTAATGTCTTTGAAAAGGTCTCAGTGGTTACCGTAGTGGCAAGAACGGTTTAGGCACTATCCTGCTTCAGTCCTCATTCTCTGTTTGAGTCGCTAGGCCTACTGGCCTAGAATAAGTCGTTGGTGGAGAATGTGCCAAAGCCCTTCTCAGCTCCTAACTTAGTCCATTGGTTCCATCCCGGGTCTCCTAGAACTCTCCCTAGTTTCAACATGGTTGGGTGGGGGTACAAAAGAAGATCTAGGTGCGAGATTCATAGTCTATCTCTCTCGGATTATCACTATCAACAGTTAAATCAATCACGGGGCTAGATGGTTCTGGGACATACTCCATATCAATATCCTCATCCTCACTATGAGTACTCAAGCCTATTATAGGTATAGGGGGTGGCTTAATAATCTGAACCTTATCATCACTGCTTTCTTCTGAAGGTACGACTGGTTGAGGTACGGGTTGTGGTGCAGGTTGTGGCACTGGTAAGTCTTCCGGGTAGATAGAGATTGGTGGATGCCATTGCTGCCCATTCCTCGCAGTTCTATACATTCTAACCATCCTACAGCATAAACAACCCAGATTATTCAAAAGAGTTTAATTTTAATGGAATAAAGCAAGTATTTTCAATAATTGCCTAAACCTTGTCTCTGATACCACTTGTAACACCCCACTACTTACGTACCGTATTAGGGCGGGGGATATCACCTCGTCTTTAAGACAAGGGGCCTTTATAACTAGAACTCAAAAAAGAAAAGAAAGTAAAAATCTAAATCAAACTTATTACAACTCAAATGATACATGAAAAATTTCAAAAAATAAATATCAGCTAGAGTCTCTTAAACGTAATACATATGAAAAGAAATAAGTCTTCAAAACAAGGTAAACCCTAATCAATAACCTTCATAGTAGGATTGACCTGAAAGCATGGTATAAAATGTGGTAAAACATAAATCTCAGTAAGCCCATGTGTGCTTTGAGTGCTTTAGGTAAAATAGTTCATGTATGTAAATTGCAAAATTTTCATAAAAAAAAAGTGTTGGCAAGCCGCAAATAAATTTCACAAATAAAGAGTGATGTTTCTTTTCAAACCATACATGTATACAATAAAAGCAACCACTCAAAAAGGGTAGCTATGGCACCATACTTTGTGCACTATAACGAAAGAAATTTTAGGATGCCAGACTTTGTGCATACTGACACAAGGTAGGTGTACGGCCTACTGGGTGAGATACTCTTCCATATTTACACCCAAGCTTACCAGTTGTCCATTCCAGAAATACACTATGCACTTCACTGAACTTGTTAGCTCGGACCGGTATGACCTACAGGACTGGCATCCTATCCGGGAAGGACTCACCACTCAAAGATGGCCACCTACTGAGAGACTTATCCTAACCCTTCAAATACTAGACCTAGTAGTCTACCCCAATTAAGTACTCAATGTTATATTTGTCCTACTTGGAAAAAGAAAGATCATACAATAATTCTCTTTGAAATAGTAATTATGGTTTTCAAAATTCTTGTCAATGTGAGATTTTTAGGAAAAGTTTAGCATTTTGTGTAAAATTGCTTGTTTATCTTTAAATAGTTTGTTTGATTGAAAAGGCAAAGGAAAATTGTCCATAACTGCATTCATAGTACCATTCCATTATATACATCATGTTTCACTTGCCAAAGTAACTTTGATCTTCAAACAACTTTCTGCAAGAACATACCTAATTTTTTGCTCTTCCTGGGTACAATAGCCTTCCAAGGTAATTCAAGGCAACCTAACCCCACTTGGGGTAAATATAGGGTATAAGTCCAACATTCAGACAACACTTGCCTTAAATAAATAACTCTTAGATTCAACTAGCTACAATAACATCTAGCTATGACAACAATGCCTTAAGCTTTAACACTAGTTGATAAAGTATATTATAAAATAAAATTAATTTGATACTTTAAAAAAAGAGGTGTTAAAAATAAATAATAAATAATAAATTGAAATATCAACTATTTATTAACAAATAGTAAATAATGAGTAATATTAATAATAAATAAAATTAGTAATAAATAATGAGTACTAATAATAATAAATAATGATGGTAACAAATAATAAATAATATTATTGCAAATACTAAGTAATATTAATAATAGATTATAAATAATTTTAATAGTAATTAATAAATAAGAAATAAAATTGATAATAAACAATTTATTCCAATACAAATAATATTTATGAGTGTATATAAAAGTTTTGGTAAGGCTAACCAATAACAATGTGAATGAAAAAGACATTTGATATTAATTAATTGTAATTTATTATTATTGATATTTAATATAAAATTTACTATTTATTTATCTAATAAATTAACAATATTTCAACTAATTATTGATTTTGAAATATTTGTGCTTATCGAAATTAGTTAATTAAATAAAATAATAATATTTATTGTATTAATAATAATAATGATAGCAAGAATTATTTTTTAAAATAATAAAGGTGTAATACCCCGCCCAAAACCACCTTTGACTATGGGGAAAAGTCATGCATTGCATAGCATCTTGCATTTTATGTGGTAGCTTAGAATTATTTTATTTGCATGGATGCATAAGAATTTTCCCATTGCTCTTGCATTTGAATTAATTGATGTGTTGTTAAAGATTTGGATAAGGGTGGTTTGGTCGAAGATTTGGAAGGATGAGTATTGGGGGGATGGTGAGAACTGACTGTAGGAAAAATTAGTATTGGAATTGTTTTGGAGTAGCGGGGAGGTTGGTGATTTCCTTTGGTGACCCGAGTTCGAATCCTACTTTTTGTGAAGTTAGTTCTTCTTCTTGAAAATTCCATTCCTTAGAGCTTCCATGTCTTGGCTGAAAAAGATCTAGCAAACCTAGTGAAATTTTAGTGTCATAATTCCAAGGAAATAAGTCTCTATATTTACTTCCTAAATTCAAGGACCTTGATGTGAACAAAGTTCACATTTAATTTTCAGCTTTTATTCCCTAGGATTTTCGAAAAAGGAAAAAAAAAAAAAACCCCCCCTAGCTAGTAAATAAAATTCCAGCTTGATGTTAGCTTAATGGATGTCACCATGGATAGTTGGAATTAAAGAGTCCTTTTCTTAGTAGGAAACCTTGTTAGTTTTAACCTTAGAATGTTAGCTAAAAATCTGGAAAAATTTCCAGATTGTGCCGCCACTTCTTGGAGGAACTTTAGCTCAACTCAAACTCTTCCAAAGCTAGGAAATCTTATCCTAAATCCCTTAGCAAATCAGACTTTTATTTCAACCCAAATTCAACTAGGATTTTCTTCCTTATCCTAGCAGAATTTCGGCAGCTTTGTGCCAACACAAGCTGTCCGAAATTCCAGCACCCTTTAAGTACAATCCAACTCTTCAAACCCTAGCTCAAAACACCTAAATACTCCTCATCAATTCAGATTACCTTAGCTGCATAAAACCAGAATTTTATTCATGCAAAACCACTGAATTTCGTCCAGCTTATGCACAGGATTTTCGGCAGCATTGTGTAGGAAATTTCGGCCAGCTATTGTACTCCTATTCCAACCAAAATTCTGCACACATAACCCACCAAAAACCCCAGCTGATCAAGCTATTTTCAGCGCCCAAAACCCTCATTGTTTCTTTGGAAATTTCGGCAGAACTACAGCAGCCAAAACAGTCCAAAACTCGTCACTCTTGCACAGAATTTTCGCACAGCTTGCACAGAATTTTCAGTCACCAAAACTCACACAAACTCTCTCCTATTTTGGCCAAAAAACCTGAACACACTCAACCCTTCTCTTGAGCATTATTTCAGCCAGCCTAGGGAGCAAGTTTAGAACACTTTTCTCCTCTTAATCCCTCTTGAAATCGGCCAGCATCAAAGGTGCCGCAAGCTGCAAATCTTAGCCCTCGCTGTCCAAGAAATCTAAAGCCATTAGGAGTCTTTCTAAACATCACCATCTAACCCTAAACTAATCTTCTCCAACTCTAAATCATAGCAGCCGTCTATCCTCTCCATTCCACACGAAAATTCCAGTAAATTCTCTCTGAAAATTTTCGAAAACTCAAGAACTATTCTAAGCAAAAATCGAACACACTTTAAGGTAAGCAAAAATCCTCCCAACCACTTGATGCCGTTTTCTCTAATGATTCTTTTCTCCTTCTTCTTCCCTTAAATCACGCCCCATAGAGGCTGATTTCATCTTCTTCTTTAATTTTCGGTCAAGAGGAGCAAAGGATGTAGCTTTTCTCTTCTTCTCAAGCGAACTTGGGACGACCACCATAGGAGCATCGAGACCTCATTACCCGGTTGTTGCAAGGTAAGGGAATACCCGCCCTTGATGCCAAAAGTAAAGTTTAATGATGTCTATTAGTGGGATGAACATGTGGTCATGGTATATGATCTTTGGGGATTGGATAGTTTGCTTGAACTTACATAGGGGATTGTGAATTGTTGTAAAAATAAATGAGATTAAAGTATGTTTGAATTAATTGAGACCCTGATCATGATATTATATGGTTTAGATCAGGAAGATAATTGAGGAAAGCAAGTTGTGAATTTATCACGTTTACCTGAGGTATATCAAGTAAGTCCTTGCATAAACTCTTTTGTTAAATGTTGTGATGGTAAGTCCTTGTATAAACTCTTTGGTTAAATGTTGTTATGGCAAGTCTATGTTGTGAAGCTTTGTAAAGCTATTGTTGAACTATGATTATTTGGGTTGTAAACATGGATGATTATTCTTTAAACGATTTTGTCAAACTAATGATTTTATCAAGAAAACTATTCTTTTCCTTAAATTTCTGGAAATCTCTTTTAAGAAAACCACGTTTTACATGGCCAAGGTTTGGAAATATGGTGAATCAGGAATTGACGGATATGTTCGTTGAGTACTCAATAAGGGTAGGCTAACAATACTAGTCTTGGAGGGCTAGCACAAGTCTTCTGGCAGGAGGCCACCTCCAGAAGATGAACTCTGCTTGAAAAGGTGACAGTGTTGGTTGGTGAGGCCGGTCCGAGCTAGCATTTGTACCTGGTAAGGTATTATTTATTTTCCCGACATGGACACTTGGATGGTTTTGTTGGGTGTAGAGATGGAAGAGAATCTCACCCGGTGAGCTGTACACTCACCTTGATCAGAACGCCCAACATGTGGTAATCTGGTCCGGACTAGGTGCACAAAGTGTGGTGCCTTGGCCATTCTGTTCTCATAGAGCCCAACGTGTGGTGACATGACGGTTTATTCGAGTGGAGGATTTATTTTGTACAAAGTATGACAATGAGAAAAACCCACTCCTTGCGAAAAGAGATTGTTTATGACTTGCCAAAATATTTCTACAAATGTTTTGCACTTTGCATACACGTACTATTCAAAACACCATGTTCACACACAGGACTTACTGAGATTTATTCTCACATTGTTTTACATCATGTTTTCAGGAGATAGATTGTGTCGAGGCAGCGGGGCTTTGACAGTAGAGGCTTTTGCTATTTTTCCTATGCTGTTCTAGGAGACTTTGGCTGTTTATACTTCTGCACAATATTTGTTTTATTTCGTTTTGCTCCAAGTTGAGTCTGATGTAATAAGAGTATTTCTTTATTTATCTAAGTTGATTCCTTTAGAGATTGCCTTTATACTTTATACCTCTTTCTAAAGACCCCTTATCCTACGGGACGGGGCGACATCCTCACCCTTTTAGGGTACGTAGTCGTGGGGTGTTACAAGTGGTATCAGAGAGAGGTTTAGGCAATTACTTGACTTATGGGGTTCTATTTACTTAAGTATTTTGATCTGGTGCTAATTTTTATCTTATGTTTGTAGGATGGTCAAAAGAGTTGTATCGGCTGTCAGAGACTGGCCCGCTGGCTACGGGAATCCACTTTCCCCACTACCCGTAGCTGATCCACCCGCGTCCGATTCAGAGAGAGAGCGTGAGCCATCAGTACTAGACGACCCGTTGGTTGAGGCGGAGATAGAGGTCGATGAGAGCTTAGGGGAAGATGAGGGAGATGAGGAGATGACGGAGTTGAGTGAGGGAGAGGTAGATGAGCTAGGGAATGAGGGAGACGATAAGAACGAGAGAGAGATGGCTGGGGTAGAAGGAGAGAATGAGGAGGTAATGGAGGTTCCCCGGATCCCGCAGATAGGGGAAGTTGATAGGACCCTTGCTCGCCATAACCCTAAAGGGTCCAGTGGTGAGGGATATACACCGAGAGATGGGGTTGTCCCGGGAGAAAAAGACCTTAGGCAGTCAGTTCTTGGAGGGGTAGATACGGGAAAGAGGAAGCTGGAAGAGAGTCTTAAGGGGTGTGGACTCCGATACGGACTGGGCGTAGATGCCATGCTAAGGAGAAAGGGATTGGTTGATCCATCTGACTTGGGGAGTGGGAGGCCAGCACCTAGGGGTGCGGTTAGATTGGCATTGGATGAGCTCTATGAGACGGCCATGAGAGCCAAGAGAGGCCGAGAGGGTGAGTCAGGGCAGTCAAGTGGGAGTGTTGGTTTCGCAAGGGACTACATAGGTGTTGGATTGTATGCCCTCTTAGACTAGGTTTCTGATGTAAAATCGAATTATTTAATAAAAGAATTTATTTTTAGAGATTGTTTGTGAATTTATTTTTTGTTTGTGCATGATTTTCGTTTGGAACAGACCCATTGTGTTTAAATAAGTGATCCATGTGAATGGTGGTCTTTCACAGTAAGGTATGGATCATGGGTTATTTAACACATAAACATTTGTTCTTAGCCTATTGATGAGACTGGGAACCTCATCATGTTTAGGTTATTATGTTATGAATTCCAAATGGGGAATGGCTTACCTTTAGCCAGTGAGTAGTCCACTCACTTCATAACATAAGCGTATTTCGAATACGTAGAACAGGACCTGTAGTAGTGGTTTCTCAAAGTACTATATGGTAGAAACCTAGACTACTACCGCTACAGCGTGGACTAGTACTCTACGACTTGAGTATGAGTTGGTGGTCTGGCGAAGCTGGAAGAATATACTTTGATTTGCTATAGTTGAGGTTCTATCGTAGGGCCAATATACTTGCATGTTGGGTATGTGTGACTAGTTTGTTAAGACAGACTTATACAAGATAGTTTTTGCACTATATCGCCCCTTATAGTTGTCCGAATGGTCTAAATTAACGAGGGCCTTGGGGAACATGACTTGGATGTTTGCTTCACGGTAGCTCCCTTGGAAAGCGGAAACACTCCAGGAAGTCGTGGATCATTGGACTAGAAGCCTAAGGATGGTAGATGTCATTTAGAGGGGTGTTAGTACGCTTCTTCCTCTCTAAATGTACGGCGATGTGTAGAGGGGTATTTTAGTCATTTCACCTGTAGGTCGGAGACTTTGCTAACGCAACATTGTCCTTGGGGTCAATATTTCCTTATGGTGATATTAGAAAATATTTAAAATGCAAAATACAGCTATTTTTATGGTAAGGGTATTTTGGTCATTTTAGTAGCCAAGGCGGTGTGTCTTTTGGTCCCCAGTATAGACCGTGAGTCCTAATTAAATATGGGCTAAAGAATTGATCTTAATTTAAATGGAATTTATTTTATTTAAGTAGCCTGATTTAATTATTGGGCTAGAATAAAATAAAGGTCCATAGAGAGAGAGAATTAATTAAATTAGTTTGGTGGGTTAATTAATTATTCAGGGCTTTGGCCCAGTTTGAATAATTAAAGATTAACCTGGGACTAAACTAATATAGGCTTAATTAATTGGACTAGTTTATTTGGGCTGGAAAAATTAATTATTTATTAATTGGGCCAATTATTTGGTTTTAGTTAGAATAATTAATTAAGCCCAAAAGGTTAAACTAAGAGTCCAATGGCCCAATCCAGTTTAACCTAGGGTTTTATTTAGGTTAAACAGGAGATAAGGAAGGGACGGTATTTTTTCCCCCGGTGCTTCCTCTCTGTGAAAAATACCAGATGTTTTTTCCTCCCTCTCCAGAAAATATTCTTTAGCCCCTAAGTTGTTCACCAAACGAGATTAGGCAGGCCATATACTGGAAGATCGAAAGTTAGGCGTTCATCTACATGCAAAGACGAAGTAGAAGGCTTGCAGGGATTGCACCAGAGGCTTCTACGAGCGTGCCTACCCCAGTTCCGTATATTCCAGTTCAGCCGAGTATGAGATCATCAAGAAGAGGTAAAAGAAAATATTCTTTTCCCCCTTTTTCTTCTTCACGCAGGTGTGCTGCGTTTTTGTTGTTCACGTGGCTGTTTTTTTGGCTATGTTTGGCTTGCAATTTTATCTTCAATTTCTCTCTCTTCATGGACCTTTATTTTATTCTAGCCCAATAATTAAATCAGGCTACTTAAATAAAATAAATTCCATTTAAATTAAGATCAATTCTTTAGCCCATATTTAATTAGGACTCACGGTCTATACTGGGGACCAAAAGACACATCGCCTTGGCTACTAAAATGACCAAAATACCCTTGTCATAAAAATAGCTGTATTTTGCATTCTAAATATTTCCTAATATCACCATAAGGAAATATTGACCCCAAGGACAATGCTGCGTTAGCAAAGTCTCCGACCTACAGGTGAAATGACTAAAATACCCCTCTACACATCGCCGTACATTTAGAGAGGAAGAAGCGTACAAACACCCCTCTAAATGACATCTACCATCCTTAGGCTTCTAGTCCAATGATCCACGACTTCCTGGAGTGTTTCCGCTTTTCAAGGGAGCTATCCTGAAGCAAACATCCAAGTCATGTTCCCTAGGGCCCTGGTTAATTTAGACCATTCGGACAATCACAAGGGGCGATATAGTGCAGAAACTATCTTGTATAAATCTGTCTTAACAAACTAGTCACACATACCCAACATGCAAGTATATTGGCCCTACGATAGAACCTCAACTATAGCAAATCAAAGTATATGCTTCCAGCTTCGCCAGACCACCAACTCATACTCAAGTCGTAGAGTACTAGTCCACGCTGTAGCGGTAGTAGTCTAGGTTTCTACCATATAGTACTTTGAGAAACCACTACTACAGGTCCTGTTCTACGTATTCGAAATACGCTTATGTTATGAAGTGAGTGGACTACTCACTGGCTAAAGGTAAGCCATTCCCCATTTGGAATTCATAACATAATAACCTAAATATGATGAGGTTCCCAGTCTCATCAATAGGCTAAGAACAAATGTTTATGTGTTAAATAACCCATGATCCATACCTTATTGTGAAAGACCACCATTCACATGGATCACTTATTTAAACACAATGGGTCTGTTCCAAATGAAAATCATGCACAAACAAAAAATAAATTCACAAACAATCTCTGAAAATAAATTATTTTATTAAATAATTCGATTTTATATCAGAAACCTAGTCTAAGAGGGCATACAGTCCAACAATCTCCCACTTGCACTCTAAGACTAGGTAAGACCATAGGTGCCCACCCCTATGGCGTCTAAGTGTCTCTTGAAGACTCTCTCAGCCAAAGGCTTGGTGAATGGGTCTGCTAGATTGTTTTCTGAGGTAATATGCTCCACCACGACTTCCTGTCTCTGGATGAAATCCCGGATCAGGTGGTACTTTCTCTCAATGTGTTTCCCCTTCTTGTGGTTCCGAGGCTCCTTAGATTGCGACACTGCTCCAGTGTTGTCGCAATACATCATAACCGGCCTGTCCATATGTGGTACGACTCCAAGTTCTGAAAAAAACTTCCGGAGCTAGACTGCTTCCTTGGACGCTTCGAAGGCTGCCACATACTCGGCTTCCATGGTTGAGTCGGCAATACAAGATTGCTTGATACTCCTCCATGAAATTGCTCCTCCGGACAAGGTGAAGACATATCCACTAGTGGATTTTCTCTCATCCTTATCCGCTCGGAAGTCCGAGTCCGTGTATCTGTAGGAACCAAATCATCGACTACAGTAAACCGACATATTATCTCTCGTTCCCTTGAGGTACTTGAGAATATGCTTTACGACTTGCCAATGAACCTCCCCAGGTTTGATCGATATCTGCTAACTAAGCCCACGGAAAAGCAGATATCTAGCTTAGTACACAACATAGCGTACATGAGACTTCCCACAGCCGAAGCGTAGGGAATCCTACTTATTCTGTCCTTTTATTCTTGAGACTTAGGACAGTCCTTCGAAGAAAATGACAACCCATGTCTGCAAGGGATTAGAGCTCCTTTGCATGAGTCCATGCTGTACTTGGCCAGCATCTTGTCAATGTATGTCGCTTGGGATAATCCTAACATTCTCTGCTTCCTATTTCTAAGAAGTCTAATCCCGAGAATGTAGCTGGCTTCTCCCAAATCCTTCATACTGAATTGACTAGACAACCAAACCTTTGTAGATGACAATGTCCCTACATCATTTCCAATGAGTAGAATGTCATCCACATTCAGGACAAGAAAAACCACATTGATGCCTTCAAGTTTCCTGTACACGCATGGTTCATCTTCGTTTTGAATAAAACCATAAGACTTTACAGTCTCATCAAAACGAATGTTCCATGCTCTTGATGCTCGCTTAAGTCCATAAATGGACTTCTTAAGCTTGCAAACCATGTGTTCCTGGCCTTCAGCAATGAAGCCTTCCGGTTGGGACATATAGATGTCTTCGCTAAGATGGCCATTCAAGAATGCCGTCTTCACATCCATTTGCCATATCTCGTAGTCATAGTGACAGGCGATGGCAAGGAGGATGCGAATGGATTTAAGCATGGCTACGGGGAAAAGGTTTCTTCATAGTCGATACCCTCTTTCTGAGTATACCCTTTCGCCACAAGCCTAGCTTTGAAGGTTTTCACCTTCCCATCCGCTCCTTTCTTCCTCTTGTATACCCACTTGTACCCAATGGGTTTTATCCCTTCAGGCGAAGCTACAAGATCACAAACCTGATTGAGGTACATAGACTCAATCTCAACTTTCATTGCTTCATGCCACAGATTTGCATCGGCATCAATAATAGCCTCCTCGTATCTAGCGGGGTCTTGTTCCTGATGGTCGGAAACCAGCTTAAAGGCTTCTTCAATCCATCTATTCGGAACCCTAGACACTCTCCCACTATGACGAGGCTCCATTTGTACAGGCTCTTGATGCTGTGCCTATTCTTGTTCCAAAATCGGGTCAGTAGAAGTTGATTCCATAGATAACTTCTCCTGCAGTTCCAATCTCGTTGAACCTTTAGTGGAAGTACTTTGATCATCTTCCAAGTATCTAGCATTGGTACTGACTAGTACCTTCTGCTCCTTAGGATGATAAAATTAGCCTCCTGTTGTCCCTTTTGGATACCCAACAAAATAGCATAATTCTGATCTTGGTTCCAACTTGTCTCCCTTGATCAGTACATAAGTTGGACATCCCCAAATCCTGAGATGATTCAGACTTGGCTTACGCCCAGTCCACATCTCATAGGGAGTCCTAGGTACTGACTTGGAAGGCACCAAGTTTAGAATATATGCTGCTGTTTCCAGGGCATATCCCCAGAAGGATACTGGAAGAGTAGCATGAGACATCATGCTTCGGACCATTTCCATCAACGTCCTGTTCCTTCTCTCAGCTACTCCGTTCTGCTGGGGGGTTCCCGGCGCAGAGAGCTGGGATACTATCCCATGATGTACCATGTAGTCCTTGAATTCACCTAGGAGGTACTCTCCACCACGATCCGATCGTAAGGTTTTGATTAATTTACCTGTCCGACGCTCCACACGCTCCACTTCAGCCTTAAACTCTTTGAACTTGTCAAAAGAGTCAGACTTGCGTCTCATCAGGTAAATGTAACCATACCTCGTACAATCATCCGTAAACGTGATGAAGTACTCAAAACCTCCTCTAGCTGGTGTAGACAATGGACCGCACACATCAGTATGAACATGACTCAACACCTCCTTGGCTCTATCCGCCTTTGGTGTAAAAGACCTTTTAGTCATGTTTCCCATCAGGCAGGATTCACACTGAGGCTAACTTTCCAATCTCAATGAGCCCAAAGACCCATCATGGATTAGCCTCTGAATCCTGGTTGAGTTAATATGACCCAACCTGAGATGCCAAAGGTATGAATCATTAATATTGGTTTTTCTCTTCTTAGTTAAAGGTTCAGACAGAGCGTTATTTAATTAGTTGTTATTAGGGTTTAAAAAGAACAAATTTCCATACATGTGCCAAGTACATAAAATTTCTCCATCTCTATTGATAGAAATACAAGAATGGAAAGATACAGAATATCCTTGATTAATAAGTTTTGCAACTGAAATCAAATTATGACGAAAACTAGGTACATATAAAATGTCTTTTAAAACCACTATCTTATTACAATAAAAAAATAAGATCCAGCTCTCCCACTACAAGGGCCCATATTTGTGCTCCATTACCCACTCGAAGCCCATGTTCACCCTTCTTGAGTCTTCTTATCTTCCTAAACCCCTGCAAGGAGTTACAGATATGATCAGTGGCTCCTGAATCAACAATCCAAGTGGAAGTTGATCCTACCATTGATATGGACTCTAGATAGTAAACATTACCTGTGGAGTTTTTCTTGGCCTGAAGATCTGGACACTCTTTTTTCCAGTGTCCCTTCTTTCCATACTTGAAGCACTTGCCCTTTGGTTTGTCCTTGGGCTGGTTCTTGGGCTGGGCTGCTGCACTCCCCTTCTTCCTCTTGAACTTTCTGGGCTTAGGCCCAGTTCTTGAAGAAGAGGCCTTAGCAATGATGGCCTTAGACTGCGGCTTCATGACCTTCACCGCCATCTGGAGCTCCTTCATCAGTTCAGTTAAACTCATGTTCAACTTGTTCATGTTATAGTTTAACTTGAACTGAGTGAAAAAGCCCGGTAGAGATTCGAGAACCATGTCCACTTGGCTCTCGGGGTCAATGACAGCCCCTAAGATTTCTATCTCCTCGAAAGCAGCAATCATCTTGAGCATATGCTCTCGGACTTATGCTCTCTCAGCCATCTTAGTGTTCACAATAGTTCGAAGAGCCTCCTGCCTTGCGGGCCGGCTCTTGTCTGCGAACATTGTTGCCAATGATTGACTTATGTTATATGCAGAAGCCATGTGCTCATGTTTTGACAGGAGCACATTAGACATGGAAGCTAACATATAGCAACGTGCCATTTCGTCAGCTTTCTTCTATGCCTTTTCAGCCTCTCGCTCTTCAGCGGTGGAACCTTCCCCGATAACAGGGCAGGTTTCGTAAATGACATACTTATACTCCTCGATTTGTGAGTATTATGTCCGAGTTCCTTTTCCGATCCACATAGTTTGGACCCGTTAACTTATTCTCCACGAGAATAACGGCCAATGGACTAAAAGAACCTCCCACCATTTACGAAAATCGAAAATAAAAGAAAGAAATTAGTTTGTGAAAACAAAATAAAATTTGTGCACGAAAATAATTTGGCTCTTAGGAAAACCGACATAGCTTCTTGGGAAGATTAACAGTTTCCTAAGCTAAGTGTATTAACCACCACAAATTAATTTCCCTTCTAGGTAATGGTCTAGAGAATAACTCCATCGTGGGATGGCCGTTTCCTCTCATTTCCTATGGACATACCTCGCACTATAACCTCCAACGTGGGCTGGCCGATCATAGTACGTGCCCCGGGTTATTAATTGCATCCTTCCATTAGATCTAGATCCGTGTGGTATCCCCATCCTATACGGGTTCACTCCCAGGGTGACGCGAGGGGATCCACGATCTCTAATGAGGACCGTGATGGAAGCCGTGGGGCCGTTGGAACCCCTCTCCCACTTAGTCTTTTAAAATAAAGGTTTTCTGGAAAATATCCTTTTGAAATTTCCATTAAGTTTTTCCTTAACTCAAAAATAAAATATCTAAGTCCAATAAAATCTCTATGTCAAGGCTTATATCCTTTGAGAGATTTCCTCCATGGACTAATTTTATATAAGTTAAAACTTAATGATTTCAAAAAAATTTCCAATTAAAACTTTCTAGAGACTTTGGTCTCAAGTTTATTTGACAAAATCATTTTTCTAGTCCAAAACAAAACAAAATGGCTCTCCATTTTAATTTACAAAAATATCTAAGTCTAATATATTTTCTATGTCAATGATTAAATCCTTTGAGAAAATATTTAAGGATTAATTTTTGTACCAATTAAAATAACTATTTAGTTTTTAAAGAAAAATATTTTTTCTTGCCAAAACAAAAGGTTCCCAAAGACTTTGGTCTTTGAGAAAAAAACACACATAGGTACATAAAAAAAATAGCATGCTAGAAAACAATAAACGTTTTCACGCTTTTCTATTTTTTAAACCTAAGTGCCCAAATAATAGAATTAAACAATTAATTAATTAATTAATGATCTTGTTTAATTCTAAAATCCCTTACTAATATTTTTCATGCAAATATATTCCAAGAATATTAAATATTGAAAAAATATTAACTTCGCCTGGTATGGACCCCAAAACAAAAAAGAAAATGAAAGAAAATTACAAGGGAAAAAAATTTCCCATTGGTTCACTGCACCCGCCGCACAGGAACAAAACAATTCTGGTCATCGGTCCACAACACCCGCCGCACCGGAACAACCGCATCATGGACCATCCAAGCCCGCGACCTACCCCAGTGCTGACCCGCGAGAAGACTTTCGAATTTCGCAAAATGAATTACAAATGCAATTCAATTCCATCCGATGCAGCCGAGCCGGTAAGCCACAAAGTCGAGCCGTCCTCCTTGTTCCAGACACAGACGCTGCTGGCGGCTCGGCTCGCCGAGCCGAGCCGATGAACAGTGCCGTCTGCTTCAATTTTCCAGTGCGATTTTCTTCTGCTGCGTTTTCTTCTGGTTTTTTTTTCTGCGATGGATTTACTTGCTTTTTCCCTCTGATTTCAACCAAAATCAATAAAACCAAAAACCAACAACCGCCTATACCCTTTAAAATTAGGTTTACATGATTTATTCTCGAAAAAACAGTGAATTACATCTCACCTATACCTCCATCCGAGAGGTTTAACAAGCCATCTATCCATACCAAAAAACCAGCGAAGGATCACAGTTAATCATACATAACTGTCCGATTTTATTAACTAGCATACAGGCTTCCTATATGTGCAAATATCTTCAATAAGGAGACCCGATAGCTCCGTGGGTGGCTTGTGGAACCGGCCTCTGACGACTCCGATACTTCTGTTGAAACTAGGGAGAGTCGAACATAGAAGACCAACAGCTTTTACTTTTCTTTCTTTGGGATTTGCATACATTTGTTTGTTTATTTCTTTTAAGGGAGCATGTGGATCATAGGGCTTATTTATCATTTTAAATAAAAAGGGTATCGTATGAGATAACCCCTTCTTTTCTGCAAAGAATGGTTTATATGACAAGCATGAGTTTCGTTTATTACTTGATTTACCCCTGCACGATATCATCACATTCTCTTTTAGCTAAGTACATTGCTATCAACTGATCATGCATCTAAGCATATTCCTTTCCCCTTGGTAACTAACTGACCCTGAGTGAATGTAATTAAGATAGCACCAAGACGCAGAACAGTTGTGCATAGTAGAACGGTGCAGGAGAGTGCATCCTCCACTCCGGAATTTGAGCAGATGCATCGTTCCACCCTCGACGTGGAAGAGCACTTGCCATGTGAGCAGGAATTGGCTTCAAAGAGGTCACGGGATGTGACCATGGGTCAGGCTTTTGACAAAATGGCCTCGATCCTGCAGAACATGACTGAAAGGGTGGACAAGGTGGCCAGGAAACCACCGCGGGGAGAGGATGAGGCTCTGGAGCGTTTCCTAAAGTTCCATCCTCCCATATTCCAGAGGGAGGTGGAACAGGACGAGAAAGCCAAGCAATGGATTGAGCAGATGGAGGACATCTTCGCTACTTTGCAGTACTCGGAAGAGAGGATGGTGAAGTTTGCTGCTTTTCGGCTGAAGGGATCGTCTCGAGCATGGTGGCAGCAGTTACGGAGTGATTGGGATAAAGAGGAGTAGGAATGGACGTGGGACGACTTTACGGAAGCCTTCCGGGCCGAGTACATTCCTCGCTGGGTGGCTGAGAAGAGGGAGGATGAATTGCAGACCCTCAAGCAGGAAGGCATGACCGTGGCCCAATATGCAGCCCGATTCATGCAGTTGTCCAAGTACTGCAAGTGCTTGGTAGACACGGAGCAGAAGCACACCCGGCAATTTGTAAAAGGGCTTAGGCCAGAGTTGAGGAAAGCATTGGCCTCATCACCGCCTACATCGTACACTGCCGCTGTGGATGCAGCTTCTCAGACGGAGAACGAAGATCAGCATCGACCGGTGAACCGACCCTTCCAACCGAATCGTCCACTTATGAGGCCTTCAAGCAACAAGCGACCCGCGGCCTCTATGCCTTGGGGAAATCGGGGTAAGCATCCTTGAGTGCCAGTAGTAGGACCGATGCAAGGCAACCTGAATTGCCGGCTATGTAGGAAGCGAGGCCACATCGAAAGAAACTGCTGGGGTAATGGGGGTGTGAGGAGGTGCTTCAATTGCGGAGACTCGGGACACTTGAGAAACGTCTGCCCCAAACCCTTAAGGATTGAGCAGACCGTGCCGGCCCAACCAATGGGAGGAAATAGAGGCGCCGCTGCTGGACCAGCCGGAGCGGGAGGCCTGAAGCCTCAGGTGAAGGCTAAAGTTTTTGCCCTGAGCCGAGAGGAAGTCGGAGCAGACGCCGCCGTGATCGAAGGTAACCTCTCTATCCAAGGTTGTCTTGTTAATGTTCTGATAGATCCAGGATCCACACACTTTTATGTAAGTAAAGTATGTGCTTCACGTTTGGGCTGGGAAGGAAATGAGCTACCTTATACCCTAGTAGTTAGTTCCCCCTTGGGAAAGGTTGTGGAAGCAGGCAAGAAAATGGGATGTTGTGGAGTTGACGTTGGGAAGGAGATTCTGGAGGCCGACCTTATAATCCTACCCATGGACGATTATGACTTGATCTTGGGCATGGACTGGTTGTCGAAGCATGGAGCTCGTGTGGATTGCAAGATCAAGACAGTGCAGTTTGTGAGACCTGGACGGGATGTAATTGAATTCAATAGCAAGCGAACGAAGGAACTGAAATTTCTTATTACTGGAGCTAAAGCCCGAAAGTTACTCAAGAAATGATGTACGGGATATTTGGCGTATCTCCTAAACAAACTGAAAGACCAGTGTACCTTGGAAAGTACAGAGGTAGTGAAAGACTTTTCGAATGTGTTCCCTACGGAGCTCACTTCCCTACCCCCTAAATGGGAAGTTGAGTTCACCGTGGATCTGATTCCCAGAGCAGAACCGGTGTCAAGAACCCCCTACCGGATGGCACCGACAGAGTTGAAGGAGCAATTGGAAGAATTGCTAAGGCAAGGCTACATTCGGCCGAGTACGTCACCGTGGGGAGCCCCGGTGTTGTTTGTCAAGAGGAAATATGGTACCTTGATGCTATGTATCAACTATCGGGGACTGAACAATCTAACGATCAAGAATAAATACCCTCTACCCTTGATCGATGAGTTATTTTATCAACTGTAAGGCATTGTTTGCCTTTCGAAGTTGGACCTACGGCAAGGATACTACCAGGTGAGGATCAAAGAAGAAGACATTCCTAAGACTACATTTAACACGCGGTATGGACACTACGAATTGTAGTAATGCCGTTCGGTGTAACCAACGCACCGGCAGTATTCATGGATTTGATGCATCGCATTTTCCAGCCATACCTGGACAAGTTCGTGGTTATATTCATCGATGACATTTTGATCTACTCTAAAAATCCGGAAGACCACACGGAGCACTTAAGATTAGTCCTAGAGAAGCTGAGGGAATTCAAGCTTTACGCCAAGTTCAGTAAGTGTGAGTTTTGGCTGAGCTCGGTGTCTTTCCTTGGTCATGTGATATCCAAAGTGGGGATCAAAGTGGACCCTGCTAAGGTAGAAGCCGTAGCTAACTGGAAACAACCTAAGAACATTACCGAGATACGAAGTTTCCTTGGGTTGGCTGGGTACTATCGGCGTTTCATTAAAAATTTCTCTACTCTGGCTTCACCAATGACGTGACTGTTGAAGAAGGATGTCGCTTTTGCTTGGAGTGAGGCGTGCGAGAAGAGCTTCCAAGAACTTAAGAGGAGGTTGATTACAGCACCCGTGCTGAGTCTGCCTGAGGCTGATAAGCCCTATGCACTCTATACAGATGCATCCAAGGAAGGACTAGGAGTTGTGCTGATGCAGGAAGGGAAAGTCATAGCTTATGCATCCAGGAAACTAAAGCTGCATGAAGCTAATTATCTCACGCATGACCTAGAGCTAGCAGCTATAGTGTTTGCCATGAAGAAATGGTGACATTACTTGTATAGTGCACAATATGAAGTTTTCACAGACCATAAGAGTTTGAAGTACATCTTCACGCAAAAGGATTTGAATCTCCAATAGCATAGGTGGATGGAGTTCCTGAAAGAATATAAGTGCCCTATTAACTATCATCCGAGTAAAGCGAATGTGGTAGCAGACGCTATAAGTTGGAAGGTGAAAATGGTACACTTGAGAATACAGGAGGTGTCGGCAGTCCAGGACATCCTGGAGAAAGAGGCGCAAGTGCAAGAGAGAAAGATCTGCGTGAGCAACTTGACCCTTCTGAACCAGGAAATTGTATCAGATCAACAGGGCAGTGCAGAATTTCAAACTTTCAGGGAGAAAGAGATCGCGAGAGGAGGAAGCGATTTTCGAACTGATGAGAATGGGGTATTATACTTTCGGGACCAGATTTGTGTACCGGACATCCAAGACTTGAGGAAGAGGATACTGGAAGAAGAGCACAAGAGTAAATATACCATACACCCTGGGGAGGTAAAGATGTACCAAGACTTGAAGAGGAAATATTGGTGGGCTGGAATGAAGAAGGATGTAGTTCAGCATGTGTCAACCAGCCTGACATGCCAGAAGGTTAAAATGGAACATAAGAAGTCTGCAGGGTTACTGCAACCGTTACCGATTCCCGAATGAAAATGGGAAGAGGTGACCATGGACTTTGTGACTGGCCTTCCGATGACCAAGTTACACAAAGATGCGATCTGGGTGGTAGTAGACCGATTGACCAAGATAACGCACTTTATACCGGTCAACGTAAGGGACCCAATGGAAAAGTTGGTTCAGACATATACCAGAGAAATTGTAAGGTTGCATGGTGTACCGTCGAGCATTGTGTCAGATAGGGACCCTGGATTCACTTCAAGGTTCTGGGGAAAGTTCCAGGAGTTCTTGGGCATGACCCTAAAATTCAGCACCTCTACTCATCCGCAGACAGACGGTTAATTCGAAAGAGTCATTCATGTATCTTGGACTTTGAAGATAAGTGGATTGAGTATTTACCGCATGCGGAGTTAGCATATAACAACAGCTATCAGGCGTCGATCGGAATGACGCCGTACGAAGCATTGTATGGGCGAAAATGCCAAGTATCGATATACTGGGGATGGACAGAAGAAGGGAACGCTAAGAAGACTGGTGAAGTATGCATTCAGGAGATAACGGACAAGATCAAGTTAATTCTAGAAAGGCTAAGGGCAGAGCAAAGCAGACAGAAGAGTTATGCAGATTCTAGGAGAAGGGAACTGGAGTTCTAAGTAGGTGACCGTGCATTCTTGTAGTTGACTCCTAGTAGAGGAATCCTGAAACATCCGAGAGGAGGGAAGTTGAGTCCTAGGCATTTGGGACCATTCTCGATATTGGAGAAAATTGGACCCGTTGCCTACCGATTGGATCTACCTGATGGTTTAACCGGGATACATGATGTATTCCATGTCTCTCAGTTAAAGAGGTACAACCCCGATCCGAGTAATGTACTCAATGAGGAACCGCTGGAATTGCAACCCAATCTGAGTTATGTGGAGAGACCCGTCAAGATCCTGGAGCGGAATATTAAGACGCTTCGAAACAAGCAGATACCCATGTTGAAGATACTATGGGATCATCATAGAGCACAGGATGCGACGTGGGAAATGGAGGAATGGTTAAGACGGAAGTATCCGGATATGCTCGAAGGCTATGAAATCTGAATTTCGGGACGAAATTCTCTTAAGGGGGATGGGATGTAATATCCCACCCAAAACCACCTTTGACTATGGAGAAAAGTCATGCATTGCATAGCATCTTGCATTTTATGTGGTAGCTTAGAATTATTTTATTTGCGTAGATGCATGAGAATTTTCCCGTTGCTCTTGCTTTTGAATTAATTGATGTGTTGTTAAAGATTTGGATAAGGGAGGTTTGGTCGAAGATTCGGAAGGATGTGTATTAGGTGGATGGTGAGAACTGACTGTAGGAAAAATTAGTATTGGAATTGTTTTGGAGTAGCGGGGAGGTTGGTGATTTCCTTTGATGACCCGAGTTCGAATCCTACTTTTTGTGAAGTTAGTTCTTCTTCTTGAAAATTCCATTCCTTAGAGCTTCCATGTCTTGGCCGAAAAAGATTTAGCAAACCTAGTGAAATTTTAGTGTCATTATTCCAAGGAAATAAGTCTCTATATTTACTTCCTAAATTCAAGGACCTTGATGTGAACAAAGTTCACATTTAATTTTCAGCTTTTATTCCCTAGGATTTTCTAAAAAGGAAAAAAAAAAAAACCCTAGCTAGTAAATAAAATTCCAGCTTGATTTTAGCTTAATGGATGTTACCATGGATAGTTGGAATTAAAGAGTCCTTTTCCTAGTAAGAAACCTTGTTAGTTTTAACCCTAGAATGATCTGGAAAAATTTCCAGATTGTGTCGCCACTTCTTGGAGGAACTTTAGCTCAACTTAAACTCTTCCAAATCTAGGAAATCTTATCCTAAATCCCTTAGCAAATCAGACTTTTATTTCAACCCAAATTCAACCAGGATTTTCTTCCTTATCCTAGCAGAATTTCGGCAGCTTTGTGCCAACACAAGCTGTCCGAAATTCCAGCACCCTTTAAGTACAATCCAACTCTTCAAACCCTAGCTCAAAAAACCTAAATACTCCTCATCAATTTAGATTACCTTAGCTGCACAAAACCAGAATTTTATTCACACAAAACCACTGAAATTCGTCCAGCTTATGCACAGGATTTTCGACAGCTTTGTGCAGGAAATTTCGGCCAGCTATTGTACTCCTATTCCAACCGAAATTCTGCACACATAACCCACCAAAAACCTCAGTTGATCAAGCAATTTTCAGCGCCCAAAACCCTCATTGTTTCTCTGGAAATTTCGGCAAAACTACGGCAGCCAAAACAGTCCAAAACTCGTCACTCTTGCACAGAATTTTTGCATAGCTTGTGCAGAATTTTCAGTCACCAAAACTCACACAAACTCTCTCCTATTTTGGCCAAAAAACCTGAACACACTCAACCCTTCTCTTGAGCATTATTTCGGCCAGCCTAGGGAGCAAGTTCAGAATACTTTTCTCCTCTTAATCCCTCTTGAAATCGGCCAGCATCAAAGGTGCCGCAAGCTGCAAATCTTCGCCCTTGCTGTCCAAGAAACCTAAAGCCATTAGGAGTCTTTCTAAACATCACCATCTAACCCTAAACTAATCTTCTCCAACTCTAAATCATAGCAGCCATCTATCCTCTCCATTCCACACGAAAATTCTAGCAAATTCTCTCTGCAAATTTTCGAAAACTTAAGAACTATTCTAAGCAAAAATCGAACACACTTTAAGGTAAGCAAAAATCCTCCCAACCTCTTGATGCCGTTTTCTCTAATGATTCTTTTCTCCTTCTTCTTCCCTTAAATCACGCCCCATAGAGGCTGATTTCATCATCTTCTTTAATTTTCGGTCAAGAGGAGCAAAATGAGGTAGATTTTCTCTTCTTCTTAAGTGAACTCGGGACGACCACCGTAGGAGCATCGAGACCTCATTACCCGGTTGTTGCAAGGTAAGGGAATACCCGCCCTTGATGCCGAAAGTAAAGTTTAATGATGTCTATTAGTGGGATGAACATGTGGTCATGGTATATGATCTTTGGGGATTGGATAGTTTACTTGAAATTAAATAGGGGATTGCGAATTGCTGTGAAAATAAATGAGATTAGAGCATGTTTGAATTAATTGAGACCCTAATCATGATATTATATGGTTTAGATCAGGAGGATAATTGAGGAAAGAAAGCTGTAAATTTATCACGTTTACCTGAGGCATATCAAGTAAGTCCTTGCATAAACTCTTTTGTTAAATGTTGTGATGGCAAGTCTATGTTGTGAAGCTTTGTAAAGCTATTGTTGAATTATGATTATTTGGGTTGTAAACGTGGATGATTATTCTTTAAATGGTTTTATCAAACTAATGATTTTATCAAGAAAACTATTCTTTTCCTTAAATTTCTGGAAATCTCTTTTAAGAAAATCATGTTTTACAAGGCCAAGGTTTGGAAATATGGTGAATAAAGAATTGACGGATATGTTCGTTGAGTACTCAATAAGGGTAGGCTAACAATACTAGTCTTGGAGGGTTAGCGTAAGTCTTCTGGTAGGAGGCCACCTCCAGAAGATGAACTCTGCTTGAAAAGGTGACAGTGTTAGTTGGTCAAGCCGATCCGAGCTAGCAGTTGTACCTGGTAAGGTATTATTTATTTTCTCGGCATGGACACCCGGATGGTTTTGTTGGGTGTAGAGATGGAGGAGTATCTCACCCGGTGAGCTGTATACTTACCTTGATCAGAACGCCCAACGTGTGGTAATTTGGTTCGGACAAGGTGCACAAAGTGTGGTGCCTTGGCCATTCTGTTCTTATGGAGCCCAACGTGTGGTGACATGACGGTTTATTCGAGTAGAGCATTTATTTTGTACAAAGTGTGACAATGAGAAAAACCCACTCCTTGCGAAAATAGATTGTTTATGACTTGCCAAATTATTTCTACAAATGTTTTGCACTTTGCATACACGTACTATTCAAAACACCATGTGCTCACACAGGACTTACTTGAGATTTATTCTCACACTGTTTTACATCATGTTTTCAAGAGATAGATTGTGTTGAGGTAGCGGGGCTTTGACAGTAGAGGCTTTTGCTATTTTTCCTATGCTATTCTAGGAGATTTTGGCCGTTTATACTTCTGAACAATATTTGTTTTATTTCATTTTGCTCCAAGTTGAGCCAATTGTAATAAGAGTATTTCTTTATTTATCTAAGTTGATTCCTTTGGAGATTGCCTTTATACTTTATACCTCGTTCTAAAGACCCCTTGTCCTACAGGACGGGGCGACATCCCCGCCCTTTTAGGGTACGTAGTCGTGGGGTATTACAAAAGGTAGTTCTTACAATAATTTTATTGCTAGAGAAAATTCATACACATATTATTACATGCATGGATTCAACAAATGATATGTCGATTTATCCAAAAATAGACTTTAATTAACATACATCACAACAAGAATGATATTCTACTAGGCATAACATTATCTAGGAATTTATTGAAAAATAACATTATGAAGGCATACTCAACAATGGTGATATAATAACTATCCTACATCAAAACATCCATTAAGCTCTTAATCATAGTGAACATATAATGATCCTAAAGCATAATCCATAAGTCACAACATTTATTCCAATTCTCATGTCTTAAATACATTCCCTTCACCTACATACATACTTCAACCCCACATTATTTAATCAACCTAGAAAATCCTTCACCAAAGAGCCTTTAGTTTGAGAATTTAATGAGAAGATCAAGAAAGAAATATTTTATTTTATGAACATTAGATGAAGATATTGCCTTGTTTGATGGAGGTCCTTGAGTGCTTGAGAGTCCTTTCTTGGTTGAAGTTTGTCCAAGAATGGCCATCCAATGTTTGGCTGAGAGAGAGAGAGAGAGAGAGAGAGAGAGAGAGAGAGAAATTGAGAGAACAAGATTAGGATGATATTGAAATGGTGATGATGAGACGAAGATGGTCTAAGGTGTTTAAAGTTACCTTCTTGATGTTCTTCTTGTTCTTGACCGCAAAAGGTGTGTTTGATCCGAATTAAAGATCAACTTTGGTATTTTTGATGTTATACAGTGGCCTATGAGGGAGTATGGACTGAATCCTCATTGGTTTGAATGTTCTTGGAGTGATTTGGGATAAATAGAGGTGATTGAAGGTTGAGAAAGCTTAGTGTGTGATCTTGGTGTTCATGAGAGGATTGAGAGAGTGAGTGATTTCGTGTGTGTGTGTGTGTGTGAATAATGGCCGAATGGCCTAGCTAGGGGGAAGCTTTTGGTTATCCAAGAAGGAATGAGAGAGTTTTAGTTTTTTCAAATTTCAAATTGAGAGAATAGTAAAGATGTTTGAGGTAGAGGATTGGGTAATGGTGTTTGCTCTTTAAAGGTTTTTTGTCCTTCAATGGTGTATGGCTGAACTAGCTATGATTTGATCATGGAATGGAGAGTTGTTTCAGATTTGAGCTGGCCGAAATGGTTGTGATATAGGAGAGAAATTTTTGGTTTTATTATCTAGCTAGGTGAGTGTTTAATGAAACAAAAATCTAGAATTTAATTTTAAGTTTGAATAATTTTGAATGGAGTGAGGATAGGAGTATTTTGAGGGGTGTTAATAGAGTCCTAATGACCAAGGTAGATGGAGAAGACAAGGTGTTCTATCCATGGCTGTATTTGGCTGAAAATATGATGGAGTTTGATGAAGAAATTAGGCTTAACATTGAATAGGTAAAACTGGAAAATATTCTGGTATTTTAGCTTAAGAACTCTTGTGATTTTTAGAGGATTTTGAGCTGATTTTTTGAAGCTCCTTGAACTGAATTTGCAGTTGGAGTTTAGGAGTGTTTGAAGGTCCATTAATGGTGGTTTTCTAGCCATCATATTGGAGAAGAAAGAAGAAAGTTTTAGGTGTTCTTGTGTACAATGAATGGCTAAATGTTTATGTCCAAAGCTTGGTTATTTGCTGGAAAACAATTCTGGTTTGGTGTAGCTTGTAAGGTTGCGAAATTCCAAAGTATTTCAGCTTTCATCTTCACGCAACATGGTTGGTTCTTTGTAAGAATTAGGTAGAGAAAGGTGGTTGAAAATTTTGAAAACCAGCCACGAAGAAAATCTGAAAATTTTTCCAAATTTTTACCAAAACAAGAATGAGAAGACAATGAAGTTTTTGGAGGAATAACTATGGTGATTTAATTGAGAACCTCTTCCTATTTCTGCTCCACAATTTTGGCCAACCTCCTATCCCACAAGAGCTGGAATTTTTGAAATTCCATGTAAGGAATTATCCATGACTTTTATAGATATAAAAATGAATTAAAGAAATAGGAGTAGTTTAACTTCAAAGAGGCTAGGATAAGGCTTGCAAAAATAATGGCGACAAAAATTCTTCTAGAATTTTTTTAAGACAAGATCACATGGTTAAGAGATTACAAATGTGTCTTTCCCAAGACAACATTCTTAACTTTAAGGAAAGTTAGAAAAAGAAAAATTCAAACATTGGTTAAGATAAATATGAATAAAACATAGGTGATAGGATTTGAACTCAAGACCTTAGAGATTAATCACAAAGCTCTAGCCACTTAACCACACTAACTCTTGTTCTAATTTTCCCAACCAAATACTCTTCTTATCTAAGCCTCAATCCATTTTCCTATTTTGCCCTCAATTAAAATTGCCTTTGTACCCTTTCTACTCAACATGCACACAAAATAAACCATATAACCCAAAAACTATAATTCTGAGGCACACAAAATCATTCAAGGAATATATTTTATGTAAGATGATATGATATGCACCCCATCTCTCTTACTCTAGGGTAGGTTTAAGTGGGGTTTTACATAAGCCAAGTCCCACGGAACCAGTGCCGGCCCTAGTCTAGAAAACAGGGGAACATGACAAAAAAACAGAGCATGTTAGGGAGCAACCAGAGCACGGCCAGTGCCTGCCCTATGTTGTCCAGAGGCTGCAAATTTTCCTATTCATTTGCAGATTTGGGAATTTCCTAAGAGTTTTGATATTTTTCAACTTGTACTCAGCCTAGAACTCTTAAGGTATAATTTTTGGCATCTTGGGAGCCTATTTATGCAATGAAAACACAAGAGAAACACATGAATCCAAGGATCAAAGCTATAAATCAATCATTTAAGAGGAGATTCATCACTTAAGGGGCATTGTTCAAAAAATTTTCAAGGAAGAAGAAGAGGCCTTGTCTATGAGTTCTTTCTTTTGTCTTTTTTTTTTTCTAAAATAATGATGTGATTAACGTTGTCTTGTAATTTGAAATTATTTTGGAATTCATGATTTTTGAGTTAATTTAGCTAATTGATCAATTTATTATCATTCTTGGTACTTGATTACTTGTCACTAATGGAGAGTTGTTGAATTTAGATTTGCTTCTAATTAACTTAGGAAACGATGTTAGGAGTTGATTTAATTTCATTAATTTCATATTTGATATCTCTTGACGGACTTGGGAAATGAATTTAAGAACAACGAACTAAGGTAATCAAAGATTAGTTGATTTCACCTAGAGTATAAGATTATCGGCTAATTTCATGTGTACTATCACCTAGAGTATAGTGATAATTGTTGAAGAATGAGTTTAATGAGTCTTTTGGTTATATTGTCTTGACTAAAACATCTGCTAATTTAATCAAGAGATAGTGAGTCTATGACTTGTGAAATGATTGAATTCTATTTTAATTCCTTTATGATGCCAAGAGAATAATTAAATGTGATAATTTCTAAGTAATTCATAATCATGTCATCAAGAATATTTGTCTAAATTACATATTCCTTCATTCTTGAGTTCTATATACTTTTCTTTATTTTCCTTTTTATTCTCCTATCACTTTATTGGGTCAGTTAAATAATAAATGAAGAGAAATTAATGGTAGTTGTTACTTGAGGATCGGAACTTGTTAATTCCCTATACCATGCTTGCAATGGTATACTTTCTCATATATGTAATTTAGGAATTACTATTTTAATTAAAACTTAGCTAAGGATGGACTTAAAATTGTATGATTTTTATACACCCAAATCTTATGCATCAAACATTCATTGCCATCAAAACCTATAACCCCATGATCAAAGCATTATACGCTGCCTGATTTTAGATCTGCTCGGTGATAACTCGAACATAAACCTCCTCCAAACCTCATCTAGTCTCACTACCCTTGCATCTAATCCTTTATTGGTATTGAACAATCAAATGCATGTTTCCATGCACATGTTCCCACAAAACTTTTCACTTCCAAATTGACATCGACTACCTCTAGGCTATGACGTTTGACCAAGAGAACAACTACTACTTGACTTTTAACTATCTACAATGGTATAAGTTAATAGATTTGACTAAGTTAATAGATAACCCATTCCATGCCGTTCTGGTTATCTTGAGCCAGCAATAACTAATCAACACTTCCATTGTAGATATGTAAAGATTCAATTGTAACACACATATATTTAGTCGTTGTGGGCCCTTTCTTTGTTGGATGTTACAAATGGTATAAGAGCTTAAGGTTAAAGTTTTTGGGAAAAGTTTTAGGCAATTGATATCAGAGCTTAAAATTATTGATCTTTGGGATTTACAAATTTTATCAGAGATAGTGTTGTAGATTGATGGATTTAGTTGTTACAATTGGAGACTTAGGAAGATGATTTTTGGGTGAATAAATTTGGGGGATATTGACTTGAGTTACCAATGATATCAGAATTATAGGTTAGTGATTTGGGAGATATAAATGGTATCAAAAATTTTAGGTGAATGATTTTGGGAGTATAATTAGTATCAGAAAGCTAGACTATTTTAAGTTTGGTATCTTGAATTTATGATTTTTGGAGATATTATCAGTTAGTGGTTTGGAAGAAATTTTAGGGTTGTAGGTATTTTCAAAGTTCGAGAACGAAATTTCTTAAAGGAGGAGAGATTGGAACATCCCGCCTTTTTAATGAATTTTATAAAGCTATTATCTTTTATTTTCAAGAAAGTCATTATTATGAAATGAATATATTATGCCAAACATATTTTATGCATTTACATATATTTTTTTTATTAATAAATATTATAATTTCTATATATTTGAAAAGAAATATTATATTTTATACATATTGTATTTAATAAAGAAATAGTATGTTTAATGTACATTATTAGTATTCTTATTATAAATACCATTATTATTACAACTAGAATTATTCACTGTAATAAATTTGACAATTGGTGACGGACTATTGAATGACGTATTGTCAAAATGTCATGGAAAGTGTTCATAGTGTGACAAAAATCATGATTTGTTGCGATATAAAATATTCATATCATCACTATATGTCTTTAGCGACGGTAAAAAGATGACGATCAACATAAGGATATAAAAAAGTCATAAAATATTATGTATGACAAAAATTAAACATTATCTGACGTACTAATAATCAATTTTGGTGTGTTGATTATTAGAAATAATTATATTCAGGAAGACAAATTCAAATTGACTTCTTAAACTATTTTATAAAAGGAAGATAAGTTCAATTTGAATACTTATATTATTTTATAATAAGAACCCAAATCTAACTTTGTTAAGTAATCTTTTTGTTAATTAGGCAGGGCCCAAATCATTAGTAAAGTAAGTATAGGTATATAAGTGGGACCCACAACTTATATAAAGCTTATATATTTATTGTATTAATCCTATTATTTTATTCTAAAAGCTTCCAAAAGTTTCTAAAATGTTCTATAAGCTTCCATGAGCTTCTGGAATTGGGGAATCATCGTCCAAATATCTCTAAAGGTTTCTTGAAGTGTTTAATCACCATTCCATGCGTCCCTATCCTATTTCATAGCTCTTACCTAAGTTTCTTATCTAAGTATTTTACATAAGCCATGACATAAACAAGTCTTCTCACCTAAGCTTCTTAACACCTATAAATAGAGGAGTAAGGAGAAGAACAAGATGAGGAGCAAGAGAGGAGAGAGGGGCAAAATTTATAGAGAAGAAAGGAGATAAAGAAAGGAAAGAAGGGAAAAAAGAAAAGAAAGAGAAAAGGAAAAAAAAGTGAAAATTCAGGAAAGAAAGAGAGAAATGGAGAATAAGGAGAAAAAAGAATGAGAAAAGAGAAGAGAGAAAGAGAAAGAAGAAGAAGAAGAATAGGGATTAAGAAGTAGTACTATTGATTTTGCTCATTGATGTAAGTAAGCTTGATTTGAGGATTATCTAGGAAACAATGTGAGTCCTATTTATTTTATGAAACCGTTTTAGCAAGTGATTTTCTAAAATATATGAAAATGATTATTTTATGAACATGACTACTGTGTGTCCCACTGAATTCATTCTCATTGTAAAATATGTTTTGCATATGTTCATAGGACTAATATTCCTATAGTATTAATGTTACCGATTGGACTAATGTTCCTTCTAGAGGTGAATGTAATATGAATTTGAAAGGTAGTGGGACTATTAATCTCTATGTAAGCAAAATATTTGTTATGTGTTAATTCTGAGATCTCACGTATGTTTGCAAATTGTATTGTTCAGAAAATACCACAAAACCTATTTTATCTGGGAATCATGAGCACACATAAGATTCACTAAGAGTTTAGCACTCACATTTTTCTATATATTTTTAGGCTATGCGGTATAGGTTGATGATTAGAGTGCGTAGCAGAAGCATGATATAGTAAAAAAAAAAAAAAAGCAATATGAGATATTATAAGATATATAATGAGTTTAGAATATTGCATGAAGAATTTGAGGTCCATATATTACGGATTTTCTTATTAATAAATTCCCTATTATAGTATCATTTCACTATGTATTAAGTTATTAATTTGTTATACAGACCCCTTATTTGGGAGTTCAGACGAGGTGATATCCCACAAAGACAAGGCCCACTGATGACTAGATATGTGGTGTGTTGTTAGGATTTTGCCCTAGAAGTAATCATTTGTGCAATGTACTTTACACTTTAAATCAATAAAAGATATTCTTTATCTTTCAGTTTCTTTGTTTCATATGTTTATGTGCATAAAAACTGTTGGATAAAGTCCCAAGTACAACACTTTGTTAAGGAAATCGTGATAGAGATCGTGATCTGAGGTTACTACTACACTGGAATGTATTTGTGCTTAAATTATCCATAGTCATAGTATTAATAAGATAGTACACCATTAATGCTTTAAGATTAGCATGTGTTAAATTTCTTAATTTGATTAAGCGGTAGTTCTCATATCCGTAAGTATTGTGATACTCAAAGTTAATATGTAAATGCTTGTTACTTGAACAAGTTCATTGGATGACCTAACTATGAGATGATCAAATAGATAACTATTTAGTGCCAATGATAGAATCTCATTGTCGCAGATGTGCAAGTATTCTTAGACTTGAGATTTACAAGATACTTTGTTTACTAAGCATTGTACTTTGATTCCAATCTCCGGAGTCTCTACAAGACCGCCTATGGGATGGATATTGTATATAATGTGAAGTAAACAAAAGTAGTTGAGATGGTCAACAAAGGATTCACCACTCCTAATAGTATGAGCAAATATCTCAAGGCTACTTGTAGGAATCATTACTCATGAAGGCTTTAGTCAAGGCGACTATGTGTTCAAAAAAGTTCCAATTGATATACATGTTAAGTAATGGATTCCAAGAATAAGTACTAAAATATTTAGATTAGAATTAATTAATATTCTAGACAAAGTTGGCACTAATTCCATACTATAAATCGAATAAGATATTGAATGGTGAAAGGCCGGAGTTAATTGTACTGATGTTTTACTACTGAAAAGTTCATATCAAGCCACTTGACTTTTTGAATTTTTGGGTGGTCATGATGTATTGGTAGATACCGCTCATGATATACTAAGTATGGATTTATTAATTAAATAATTAATAAATTTAATCCTAATTAAAATTAATAAATTAATTATTATTATTATTATTATTATTATTATTATTATTATTATTATTATTATTATTATTATTATTAAAAACAGTAGTGATTCTATTATGATAGAATTAATTCATATTAGCTACCAATTGATTAGAAAACATAATAGGTCATAAACAATAGAGGATGTGTGCTCAAGATATTATATGATAATATTATGAGATTAATTTGTGAGAAGGAAAAGAATAGGAATTATTGTTCATGCATATCTACTGCTTTGGTTTTAAATTAAATAGGGCATGTGTGTCCTGCATTCTCTATATTTCTTGGGTAATTTCTCTTCTCATCTAACTCCTCTCGAATATAAATCGAGGTTTCTTCATTAGGAATTTATGTAATTAGATTTCAAAGGTTAGATAGGATTAGAAATTGTTTTTGCACAATTATGGAGATGGTAATCAAGCACAAACCAAAAAAATGGTAAGACTTTCTTCTCAAACATGCATGAACACATAGTTTTGACCAAAATTAATTTCCTTCTTGGCTCGAGAAAATTAATCTAGAAAAGACCATAACCAAGCCATATAATTGAGTCTATTACAATTATGTCAAAGTGTTGATATTTTGCATGCCAAAAGATAAGACTGCTAATTAAAATAATTAAAATCCCTCAAAAAATACTAAATCTAAAACCTTTCATTAATATAGCAAGAATGAGAGTTCTTTTTCAAGATTTGGTTGTTGGGTATACCCAAGCTTACTTGACATCGAGCATGTTCAAGTTATGGGATACGATTTCGGATCAATGGGTCGGATTTAAGTAATAACTTTATTCCGATTGGGCATACCCAAGCATACATTTGATTTAATTGGTATTAGATACCTACCATTGAACTTAAGAGTGGTTTTTTGGGCAAACTCAAGGTCATTTTTAAAGAATTTGGATACCGGTCCACTAGGAAAGGTTCCAACGGGGTTTTCCCAGTCAATAGTAGGGGCTGTTGATTTGAAGAAAATAGTGGATTAAATACGCATTTAATTAAAGACCAAATTAAATGCATTCTATGTGCACATGTAACATTCCACCTTTTTACTTTCAATTGCCTACGTTGGCAATAGGATGAGAATTTGTACCGATGTCCAGAACAAAAGTTGGTCAGTGTAATGAGGCAAAGATTTTGGTGGAATAAAATTTTGTCAGGACTTGGATGTAATTATTAGATTTGTTCTACACGTACACTAAATTTTCAGAAGGCTATTATTATTAACAAAATAAGAATTGTAGGGTACTCTGAGAAAAGAAATTGATAAGTGCGATGAAACACACGTTTTTGTGTAAATTATGCTACCTAGGGTATCAAGAGCATTTTTGTCATTTTAACCACACCCGCGACTTTGGCAGCAAATTTGATCAAGTAGAGAAGGAATTGAAGAATTTAAGTATTATCAATGGATTCAGTAGAATTTTTGGAGTTGAATGGTGAATAAAATATTTTTTCATTCCAGATCCGATTTTGGCCATTTCTGAGAAAAATTAGAAATGCGGGTAAAACTTAAACGTGTAGCGCTATGTGATTGGTGGATAGGGACATGTGTCACATTATGAGAGGTTGTACAAGATTTCATACAAGATAAAGCTTATCAAAGAAGTTTTATAAAATAAATTTAAAAAAATTTGGTGGATAAATGAAATTGCGACACGTGGCAGATAGCTCACAATTTGTGACCAAATGGTCAGCAATTTGGAACAAGAATGGTAGTTAAGGAGCTATAAAGAGCCAGATTTCATGCATAAGGAGTAGGGAAAGAAGTGAGAAAGAAAAGGAAAGAAAAGCTAGAGAAAAATAGGGAGAAAAAAGAAAAAGGAGAGAGAAAGAAAGATGTGTGTGTGTTCTTGGAGCAAAATCAAGCCAAGAGATCCCACATACAAGGTAAAAATCTATGTTTCAAGAATTAAAGTCATGGATCTCATTATGGTGATTATATTGTTATGAACTTTAACATGAAAATATGACTTTCATGTATTGATTTCGGATCAAAGCTAGGGTTTGTGGACTTTTGCGTATCAACTTTATATATGCTTGTATATATGCTAGCTACCTAAGAGCCTTTGAATGATATTTTGTGTGATGAGTAACTGAATAATTATGGTAGCTTGAAGGCTTATTTTCGGTTGAAGAGGTGATGATCAAAGTAGAGTAAAAATGGAATTTACTTGGTTGGAAAAATGGTTCAAACTAGTTTTTTATCAGAAGAGATGAATTTATGTTGAATAAGTGTGACTTTTGCGAGCTACTAGAAATCTGGAAATTCAAAAAAAAAGATAATTTGAAGGAGGATTGAATGAATTAATGGTTCCAAGTTGCTAAAGGCTAAAGGAAAGCATGAATAATGAAATTGAGACAAAACTACTGGGGCTGATTTCACCCAGTAAAATGTCACGAGAACTAGGACTCAGAAAAAGGATAATACAAAATTAAATTTAAGAGTCTTACGGTCATTTTGGTATATCATAGAGCCAAATCAGAGTTGTGGATTGAATGTTATGTGCAAAACAAAATCATATGTCAATCTGTGAAATTCCAGAAAAAAGAGTCCGAAAATAGATGAACTTAAGGATGATTAATTGTGTGATTTTACCTGAAATAAATGGAAAATATGAAGTGAATCCCTTGTATATGAAGGGATAAAGGATTTGGGAGAAGAAAAATGAAAGAATTGATCAAACGATGAAAAAACGACGTGAACGAAAGTTGAACGTTTTCCCTAACCATTGGCTAACCATTAGGCATGTCGGCTTTTTTTTGGTCGAATACGATTTGACCTGAAAATGATGTTTGGTGTAGGTTTGTCAGTAAACGACCAACGGAACATTGAAAACGGTGGAAACGATGGTTGAATGGGCATAAACGGAAAGAGTTTAGTTAGGAAATGAGGTACGCCCCTTTAATTTCTAAAACCATTTGAAAGCTAGTATGCTTCAGTTTTCCATGAAATGCTGTATTTTAAACCGTTTTGGAAATTCCTAAATCTATCTAAGGTTTATCTAAACAATAATTATTTTATGCCATTTCGGGCTCAATTGAACATCATAATTGGCTTGGATACCTTACTGGATGATTAAAGTATGAATTTTGTGAATTTATTCATTTTTGGATTAAATATTTGAGATTTTCAGAAAATGGTAAACTTTGGAATCGGATATTCATAAATTGACCAAAATGCCCTTATTGGAACATTTTATGGAAATTTGTTTGAAACTTTGAATTTAATCCTCTTTTGGGATTAGAATTCTGGATTTCTTGAAATGAGTTCCTTTTGGAATCAGGTATTTGGAAAATGATCCAAATGTCTTTATTGGAATGTTTGATGAAAACTTTTGGAATCGGGTATTCGATAAATGACTGAAATATCCTCATTGGAACTCTTGTGAACATTTTTCAAATCGGGTAAGGGCAAAATGACCCAAATACCTTTGGAAAGTCTTTTGGAATCAGGTATGGATAAAATGACCTGAATACCCTTGGAAATGACTTTTTTCATCAAGTACGGGAGAAATGATCCGGATACTTTTGGAAACATGTTTTGATATGTGAACAAAACTCTTAATCCTATTTGAACATGATTTTGGAAAATGATCTCTTGTTATGAGATTGACTTTTAAAAAACGATCTTTTGATCCCTGAAATTATTTTATTGGCCTGATATGCCATGGAATGAATTGATTAGCTCTGCGGAGCCTATGTGAATGATGATCTGACTTGTGAGTCAGTGGGATCAAATTCTGAAAAATGTTGTTTTGCCCCAAAAATGTTTTGATTTGAAAATCATGTGGGATCTAATAACCCCTTGGCCTAATTAGTCAGATAGGGTTGGTATTGTTAATGTTGAGTACTCAGCAAGGACTTTGATCTTTGTACTAGCTCATGTTAAAGATAGATGACCCCAAGTAACCTAGTTAGTTCTGGGGATTATCTTACTCCAAATTGGGTGACAGGACATTGAGATAAGTCGTCCTGGCTAGTTGTTTAGCACTTGGCAATTGCCGCGTTTATGGGCGCTTCTTATTTTGAGTCATTCGTCGGATGCTGGGCGGGGACTCTCGTTGCGTTTGACTCCTTGCCGCCTCAATGGTGATTGACTGATACGACTCTTGTATGGCTTTTCTTGGTGTTGTGGGTGTTTTTGGTGGTTGTGTGTTCAGTCAAGCAATTGGAACCCAAAACAGAGATTTCTTCTTGTGACAAAGGATAAAATAACCTAACTACCTACACTCTTTCAAACCCTTAAAGAACAAAGCCTCAAAGACCTGTAAGATGAGTAGAAAGTTCTACTATATTCTCACCCTAATATCCTTGAAGCAACAAAGGCAAGCAAGAACAAATAGAATAGAGAAGATAGGCACCCAAATATTGAATTTCAAACAAACCTTAGAAGAACAACGCAACTAAGACCTATTCAAAGAAGACAACATTAGATTATCTAAAAGATTTAGAGACTCTTACAAAAGGAGGACTAACTCTTAAGCTTGGTCTTGAACAAGATGAACAAAGAGGCTAGGGCCTCTCAAGATTCTCTCTCAAATTTGAATTAAAGTGAAGTGTGTTGTCTTGTCAAATCAATGAAGGTGCTATTTATACTATCCTAACCCTAACTAAGTAATCTCTAAGGTTTAATTACAGTTTAGGGTCAAAAGAAGTCTTTACAAACACTTAAAAGTGAAGAAAGGCGAAGAAAAGCATTAAAATGCAGAGCAATCGGCGGTGGCCCAAGGGAAAGCCGATGCCGGTTTGGGACATCAAGTCGGCGCCGGTTTGGTTTTGTCTTCGGCCGGTTCTCATTTGCTTGAGTGTTGGTTTTGGACAGAATGGAGCCGGCGCCAGTTTGGCTGCATGGAGCCAGCACCGGTTGTCCTCTGGAAGCCTCCCTTATCAAATTTCATCCCCTTTTACTGATGGCTTAAGTTCTTGTTGAGGTCCTTCGCGGATGGCCATCAACACAAACTCTTGGCTTGCTTCCTCAACCCTCCAATCCTCCTTCATCCTCAAGCATTGTTTGATGATCAATTGAAAATCATCTTGAAGCTTCTTGGTCCTCGCTCTAGTCATCGGTCCTTGTCCACCATGATGAAGTAGAGTCTCATCATCTCCCCCTCCTTGAAAATGATTCGTCTTCGAATCATTGCCATAATCTACATCAAAATGAGAGAGGTCATTAACGTTAAAGGTGGCACTAACATGATATTCACCCGGTAGATCTATCTTGTAATCATTATCTCCAACTTTAGTAAGAACTTGAAATGGTCTATCCCCCATTGGATCAAGTTTTCTTCGGCGTTGCGTGGGGAATCTCTCCTTGCGAAGATGCACCCATACCTAATCGCCGGGCTCAAAAGACACTTTTTTCCTTCCTTAATTGTACTTATGGGCGATCTCTTCGTTGAGTTTTGCAATGTTTTCCTTCACCTTCTCATGGAGTGCCTTCACCATTTCTGCCTTCTTAGCTCCATCGACGTTCAACCGTTCACCTAAAGGCAAAGGAACCAAATCTAAAGGAGTTAGAGGATTAAAACCATATACACTTTCAAAAGGAGAATAAGAAGTGGTAGAGTGAATAGCCCTATTATATGCAAACTCAATGTGAGGCAAGCACTCCTCCGATTTCTTCAAGTTCTTCTTGATTATAGCCCGCAAGAGTTGGGTGAGTGTACGATTGACCACCTTGGTTTGTCCGTCCGTTTGGGGATGACAAGCTGTGGAAAACAAAAGGTTAGTTCCAAGTTTGTTCCATAAAACTCTCCAAAAGTGACTAAGGAATTTTGTATCCCTATCCGAGACAATAGTCCTTGGAATCCCGTGCATTTTCACCACTTCCTTAAAGAATAAATCTGCAATATAGGACGCATCATTAGTCTTGGAACAATCCACAAAATGAGCCATTTTAGAAAATCTGTCAAAAATCACAAATATAGAATCCTTGTCCCCCTTGGATCTAGGCAATCCTAAAATGAGTCCATTGATATATCAACCCAAGGCACATTAGGTGTGGGCAAAGGAGTATAAAGACCATGTGGAAGAGCTTTAGACTTAGCTCGCCTACAAGTAATACATTGAGAATAATTTCTCTCCACATCCTTTTTCATTTTTGGCTAAAAGAAATGTTCCTTAAGGATGCCTAAGGTTTTGGCAACACCAAAATGCCCCACTAGTCCCCCACTATAGCCTTCCCGAACTAGTAACACCCTAACGGAACCCTTTGGCACACAAAGTCTTGCCTCCCTAAACAAGAAACCATCATGCCTATAATATTTAGCAAATGCACCTTTCTCACAAGTATGGAAAATATCCCCAAACTCCTCATCATCAACATACAAATCTTTCACAAATTCAAAACCAAGAAGTTTAGTATCTAAAAAGTTGAGGAGTGCATACCTTCGAGATAGTGCATCCGCTACCACATTTTCCTTACCCTTCTTGTATTGAATGACATATGAAAATGTCCCAATAAGCTCCATCCACCTTGCATGCCTTTTGTTTAAATTTTGTTAGCTCTTGAGGTGTTTAAGGGTCTCATGATCGGTATGAATGACAAACTCTCTTGGTAAAAGGTAGTGTTGCCAATACTCTAAGGTCCTCACCAAAGAAAAAAGCTCTTTGTCATAGGTAGAATAGTTAAGAGCTGCCCCAGATAATTTTTCACGAAAGTATGCAATGGGTTTTCTATCTTGGGTCAAGCCCGCACCTATTCCCACCCTACTTGCATCACACTCTATCTCAAAATTGGGAAGAATAAGAATGAGAACATGGCTCAATTTATTTTTGAGGGATTGAAAGGCTTGCTGTTAGGCTTCCTCCCACCTAAATCCCACCTTTTTCTTTACCACTTCGGTTAGAGGGGCTGCTAGGGTGCTAAAATTTTGGATAAACCTCCTATAAAAGCTAGCTAGCCCATGGAAACTACGGACTTGGGTAAGGGTGGTAGGGGTTGGCCAATCGTGGATGGCTTTCACTTTTTCCTCATCAACTTCAATCCCTTTGGCACTCACAACATACCCAAGGAACGTAATCCTTTCCAAACAAAATGAGCATTTCTCAAGATTAGCAGACAATCTCTCCCTTCGGAGGGCAATAAGCACACTTTGAACATAATTTAAATGGTCCACATATGATTTGCTGTAAATTAATATATCATCAAAGTACACAACAACAAATTTCCTAATGAATTCCCTCAAAACATGGTGCATTAATCGCATAAAAGTACTAGGAGCATTGGACAACCCAAAGGGCATGACAAGCTATTCACACAACCCTTGTTTAGTTTTAAAAGCTGTTTTCCATTCATCCCCTTCCCTTATTCTAATTTGGTGGTAACCAGATTTCAAATCAATTTTTGAGAAAATGCATCCACCAAATAGCTCATCAAGTAAGTCATCTAGCCTAGGAATGGGATAGCGGTATTTTATCGTTATGTTGTTGATAGCGCGACAATCCACACACATACGCCATGTCCCATCCTTTTGGGCACTAAGAGAACTGGAACCGCACAGGGTCTTAAGCTCTCTCTCACATATCCCTTCTCAAGCAATGCCTCCACTTGCTTTTCCAATTCGTTGGATTCCTTCGGATTGCTTCTATATGCCGGTCGGTTGGGGGTGACGGCTTCGGGCACAAAGTCGATTTGATGCTCAATTTCTCTCAATGGTGGTAGTCCTCCGAGCACCTCATTTGGCAAAACGTCTTCAAACTCTTGAAGGATAGCTGCAATTTTATGAGGCAAAGATAATGTGGAATCGTTAGTAGAAATATAAGAACCTTTGCATAAAAAAAGAATAACCGGTTCTCTAGCTTCTATAGCCTCTATGAGCTCACTCTCTTTTGCAAAGAAATTTACTCTCTTTTTACCTCCCTTCCCTTATTCTTGCTCACTCATATCCTTAATTGTCAATGGCATTTGTTTGTTCATTCTCTCTCTCAATTCTTTTTCTTGCCTCTCTTTTTCTCTTCTCTCAATTTTTTGCTTTTGCTTAACTTCTTGCACTCCCTTCTTCTTCTCTTTTTCCTTCATGATTCTTTGGTCTTTGCTTACCTCACTAAGGGCCATGGGGGTGAGGGTGAACTTAGTTCTCTCTTTAAGTAGGGAATAAGTATTCTTCCTCCCTTCATGTTTTATATGCCTATCATATTGACAAGGCCTCTCTAATAGTAAGTGACCCGCTTGCATAGGTACTACATCATAAAGCACTTCATCCTTATACTTCCCCATTTCAAAAGACACCAATACTTACTTGTTTACTCTCATTTCCCCTCTATCATTCAACCATTGTAGTTTGTAGGGTTTGGGATGTCTAATCCAACTCATGTCCAATTCTTCAACCAAATCTACACTAATCATATTAGTGCAGCTCTCACTATCCACAATGACACTACAAGGGGTCTTGTTGACTAGACACCTAGTGTAGAAAATGTTCTCTCTTTATTGGTGGTCTTGATCCTCAATGGCTTGTGAACTCAAAGACCTTCTAGTGACTCCCACCAAAGAGTATTCTTGTCCAACAACTTCCCCCTCATCACTCTCCTCATCTCCATTTCCTTCTTGGTCTCCTTGGTATCTTTCTCCCTCTTCCTCTTCGTCAGTAGAGACCTCACCATAGGGATTAGTATGCATTGCCCTCTTGCTTGGACACTCATGGGAACTGTGTCCATATCCAAGGTACTTAAAGCATTTGATATCTCTATTCCTTTGTGACCTCTCCATGACTTTCCCCTTGTCCTTGTTCTATCCTTTCCTAAGTTTCCAATCCTCCATAGGCTTCCATTCTTCCCTAGGTTTCCAAGCTTCCCTAGGTTTGTTGAAATCCCTTTGAAATGGCTTGGGGGCTTCATCCTTCTTAGTTGGTACCTTACTAGTTGTGTTGGGGTTTGGAAGTGTTGGTCTAGTAAATGCCCTTCTCTTTAGTTGCCTTTCAATCTTCATGGCGACATGTACCATATCCTCCAATCGATCATAGGGGTGCAATTCCACCAAATTAGCAATCTCCCTATTTAATCCTCCCAAAAATCTTACTCTTGTTACTCTAGGATCTTCATAGATTTGAGTTCTCATCAACATGACTTCCATCTCCTTATGATAATCTTCCACACTTTTGTTCCCTTACTTGAGTTATTAGAGCCTTTAGTAGAGATCATTATAGTAATGGTGTGGTATAAACCTTACCTCATCATATCTTTCAATAAATTCCATCTTGCCACGGTTTCCACTCCCATTTGCCTCCTTTGAGCACTAACTTGCTCCCACCATACCAAAGCATACTCTGAGAAACCCAAAATAGCCAACCTCACTTTTGACCTCTTACTATAAGTATGGCTTTCTAGGAATATCTACATCTTGCTTTCCTACTCAAAATAAGTTTCGGGGTCACTCTTGCCATAGAATGTGGGCACTTTCAATTTAATATGGCTCAACTCCCTTTCCACATCATTTCCTTCTTTCCTTCCTCCTCTATTATCCCATCCTCTAGGTTGTTCCCCAAAGGCCTCAACATGTTCTTCTTCATACCACTCATCGACTCCCTCAAATTCTCTTTCTAGCCCCCTTAGATTATTTCTCACATTCCTTCTTTGTCCTCTACCTCGTCCTCCTCTCATTCCATGAACTCCCCCTCTTATAGGAGGTTGTTGGAATCACCCAATTGAATGTTTGTCCCATTCTTCCTCTTGTTGGGCATATAATGGAGGAGTGTGGGCATCACCATCCCTCATTCTAGGGCTAAATACTTCAAATTGTTCTGGGCCTCTCCTTTGTGCAATGGTAGAAGATTGGCTAAGATGGTTTATCAACTTTCTTGTTAGATTTTGAAATTCGCTTTGCATAGTCCTCATCATAGCTTGCAAGTCCTCACGCAATCCCCTAGAATCAATTGGTTCTTCTTGAGGTCTACTAGGTCCACTTGCGTTAGGCCTAGAGATCTCTTGTTCATGGGCCATGGTGGTAGAGTATTTACTTGTCTATACCTGCAAAACAAGAGATTAGAAAGAAAAATCAATCCTCACTGCACTTCCTTACGTGTTGGCTCTCAAGGTTGATCACTCCACCCTCGTGTTTACTCTCTTAGGCTTTTTTTTTTATTATAGGCTCTCCCTCTTGCCTTTTTCTCAACACTCAAGCCTTCTTGTTCATTCCCAATTCTCCCCAATAGCTGAAGAGTTAGTCCAACCAAGTGAATCACACAAATCAAAAGGAATTTCCAAAGAGTAGGTCTTAGGGGAATTTCAACAAACACTTGTTGGGCACCTCCAAGCAATCAAGTTTTAAGCCAAGAATTTTAAGAAAAATGGACTCAATCAACTCAAGAGCAAGCACTAGACACAAAAGAACACTTCTAAGCAAGAAAAAAACAAGAATTATCAAGAACAAAGAAAACAAGAACAACTAGAACTAGGATGATGAAGAACAAGATGATCACAAAGGTGCAATAGAAAATTTGAGTTCAATGGACATGGAATTCAATAATTTAGTGATATACTAAGTCATAAAATCCCAAGGAATAAAAATCAAGAATCAAAGTTCCCAACCATAGCCAAAAACATTCTCATGAAACATTTATCAAACACCTTGGCTGCAACCTCGACACTCAAGAGCAACCAGAATTTCCATCCATATTCAAGCCAAATTTCAACACAATCATAAGACAAATTTGTTCCCAAGGATTGTAATAACATCAAGGAGCAATTTTCCAACAGAAAAATCAAGATACAACAAAAATTTCAAGACCTTTTTGGAGCAATTTTCTGAGTTACGGGATTTTCTGTTTTTTTGGTCTTTTATTCACTTTGTAGGGCTCATTTTTCTTATTTTCAAGATTTGATGGGAATCAAGATTTTCCTTGCTCTGATACCAAACTCTTTGATACGACTCTTGTGTGGCTTTTCTTGGTGTTATGGGCGTTTTTTGTGGCTGTGTGTTCAGTCAAGTAATTGGAACCCAAAACAGAGATTTCTTCTTGTGACAAAGGATAAAATAACCTAATTACCTACACTCTTTCAAATCCTTGAAGAACAAAGCCTCAAAAACCCTCAATATGAGTAAAAAGTTCTACTATATTCTCACCCTAATATCCTTGAAGTAACAAAGGCAAGCAAGAACAAATAGAATAGAGAAGATAGGCACCCAAATATTGAATTTCAAATAAACCTTAGAAGAACAACGTAACTAAGACCCATTCAAAGAAGACAACATTGAATTATCCAACAGATTTAGAAACTCTTACAAAAGGAGGACTAACCCTTAAGCTTGGTCTTGAACAAGATGAACAAGGAGGCTAGGGCCTCTCAAGATTCTCTCTAAAATTTGAATTAAAGTGAAGTCTGTTATCTTGTCAAATCAATAAAGGTGCTATTTATACTATCCTAACCCTAACTAAGTAATCCCTGAGGTTTAATTACAGTTTAGGGTCAAAATAAGTCTTTACAAACACTTAAAAGTGAAGAAAGGCGGAGAAAAGTATTAAAACGCGGAGCAATGGTAGTGGTCCAAGGGAAAGCCGGTGCCGGTTTAGGACATCAAGTTGACTCCAGTTTGGTTCTGTCTTCGGCCGGTTGTCATTTGCTTGAGTGTTGGTTTTGGACAGAATGGAGCCGGCGCCAGTTTGGCTGCATGGAGTCGGCGCCGGTTGTCCTCTGGAAGCCTTCCTTGTCAAATTTCATTCCTTTTTGCTGACAGCGTAAGTTCTTGTTGGGATCCTTCGCGGATGGCCATCAACACGAACTCTTGGCTTACTTCCTCAACCCTCCAATCCTCCTTCATTCTCAAGTATTATTTGATGATCAATTGAAAATCATCTTGAAGCTTCTTGGTCCTCGCTCTAGTCATTGGTCCTTGTCCACCATGATGAAGTGGAGTCTCATCATTGACGTCCGGATTAGGACTCCTAGCCTATGGTGGCAAGTAAAAGATTGTGTGCTGCGGTACACACAGTATGCTGCGGTATACCTGAGCAGAAGTATGCTACGGTGTATTTATTCCGGCGACGCACGATTGAGTTCTAGAGGCTGCAGTTTCAGTGCAATAATACATGGTACTGAAGACAAGGACTGTGGGGTTGGCATGTGGATATAGACTGACCTTCTATTGGAGAAGTGTCTGTGATTTGAAAACTGGGGCAATGATTTGAAAATTGAAATACAGTTTTCCAAAAACGATTGAGTTCTGAATAAACTCTTCGTTAAAGAGTTTTGGAATCGTTTCCAGTGAACAAATGATATGCTATTCCATAAAAGTTTTATGTACTTTATTTCTTTGATAAAGTACTGGTACACACGGGACTCACTGGGTGATTTTTCAATCACACCTGTCTTTCATCTTAACTTCTTTTAGGATCCAGAATTAAGCAGACCTACAGATAGGGGATGATACCACAGTGATAGCAAAATAGGTCCAGACATTTTCTTTTTAGATAATGTACCTTATTACTAATGTTGAATGAAAATTTTCATATATGAGATTCTTTTTTTATATATGTGCACATGGCTATCAGTATGGGTTATTGTATGGATCTGGACCATACATACTCTGTTGGTTTTTCGTCATAAAGACCCCTTATCTGGGTAACTAGACGAGGCAACACTCGGTATTGATATGCTTTCGCTATTACCTTTAGTAGGGTGTTATAGCACATGCATAGTCTAATATCTCTTATCTTTTATCTAGGCCATTTGCATCATGACAATGAATTTGAACTTATATAGCATTTTGAAAACAAACAAGCTCACTAAATCAAACTTCTCAGACTGGTATAGAAATTTGAGAATCGTTCTCAAATTGGAAAGGTTCCTCTACATTTTAGATGCTCTAATTCCATAACCACTAGGTGATAATGCTTTGCTGAAGAGTATGAAGTCCACAAGAAGCATAAAGAAGAAAATTACACAACATCTTGTATCATGCTGGAGTCAATGACCACTAAGGTTCAAAATAACATGAGCATATGGATGCTCATACTATTATCTTCCATCTAAGAGAACTTTTTGATAAGCAAGCAAGAACAAAGAGATATGAGGTCTTTAAGCAATTTTTCCATTCTAAGTTAGTAGAAGGCACTTCAGTGGCCACTTATGAACTTAAGATGCTGGGATTAATTACGAAGCTTAGATCACTTGGGTTTACTATAATCATGAATTAAGTATAAACTTAATTCTTCATTCTTTGACAATTAGTTTTTTACAATTTGTGATGAACTACCACATGAATAAGATTGATACCACTATACCTGAGTTGATCAACCTTCTAAGACTATGGAATCTTCTACGAAGAAAGAAAATAATACAGTCTTATTGGTTGATTCTTTTTCTAAGAAGAAAAATGTTCATAAAAAGAAGAAGAAGAATCAAACTAAACCTAAAAGTAGTGTGAAGAAGAAGGAGATAGCTACCAAAGGCCCATGTCACTATTGTGGGAAAATGGGCCATTGGAGGGGTAACTACAAAAGCTACTTAGAGACTATTAAAGAAAAAAATGAGAAGGAGAAGCTTGCAAGTACTTCTACTTCTACTCTTGAGATCAATACTATCTTTAATAATGAGATATGGATATTGGATATCGGATGTAGATCTCATTTGTATAACAATTTGTAGGGAGTAAAGAGTAGTAAGAAGCTAGAGAAAGGTGATGTGGACCTTCGTATAGAAAATGGAGCAAAGGTTGCTGTAATTGTTGTGGGGACTTTCATCTACACCTACCTTCCAGATTAATTCTAGAACTAGAAAACTGTTATTATGTACCAGTTTTACTTTAAAATATTATCTCAATTGATTGTTTAGATTTTCTTGGATTTCATTTAAATTTTAAGAATAAAAGTTGTTATTTTTCATTAAATGATATCATAGTGGTACTACAACTTTGATAAATGGTTTATATATTCTAGATACAAAAAATTAAGTTCTCAATATCAACAATAAAAGGCCAAGAAAAGATAACAAAAACCCATATTACTTATGGCATTTTCGTTTAGGCGATGTAAATGAGAATCGTTTTTCTAAGTTATATAAGTGTGCTGACTTAGGCTTATTTGATTTTGAATCATATGAGACTTGTGAATCTTGCTTACTAGGAAAAATGACTAAAATCTCTTTTTCTAAGAAAAGGGGAAAGAACTAAGCAATTATGGGAAATAATACATACTAATGTATGTGGACCAATGACATTGGCAATAGGAGGTTATCAATACTTCATAACATTCGTTGATGATTATTCTTAATTTTGGTATTTGTTGTAATACCCCTACTAAAGGTAATAGCGGAAGCATATCGACATCGGGTGTCACCTCATCTAGTTACCCAGATAAAGGGTCTTTATAACGAAAAAAAAACCAATAGAGTATGTAAAGTCCAGATCCATACAATTGAGGGACGGGAAAACAGGGGAAGCATGCAGTGATGGAAAAAAAACAGAGGAAAAAAAACCGCAAGCCTTAAAGGCCACACGGAAGCGTGAAGATTATACCTTTGCACTCTTTAAGCCTACTAGGTTGAGTTGAATTGGATTGAACGACGGGAATCGCTTCGCCTTGCCCACTTGAAGACGCTTCCTATTGAAAACCCGCTAGCCTCCTACTTCGCCTTGTTTGTAAGAACGCCAAGCCTTTCAGCTCTTAGAATATTCCTCTACCCAACCTCTAGTCGGTGAACACAACAGTGAAGAGGAACAGTCTCAAATCTCCTTGGTTCTCTTGCTATTGGTTAGCAAAGCTCCAAGGAGAAAACAGAGAAGAGGGAGGCGTGAGAGACAGAGAGAGAGACGTGAGTCTCTGTTAGTTAGGGGAGATTAGGGTTTTTCTTTTCCAGAGACTTGCTTATTGGTCAGCCAAATTTAGGTCTCTCCATCTCTGATAAACATATCCCCGGGATATCATATTTCAAAACACCCGGATGTTATCCTGAGAATCAGTTTGGCTTAACCCTAAACTCTTCTAAACTGTATATGGAAAAAACCCTACGGTCCAAGCTATTGGGCCAAAATAATATTTATTATTTCTCTTGGACCTAAAAAGCCTAAAATAATAAACATTTATTATTTATTTCCTGTGCTTATATAAATAACCCAATAAATAATTAATGAGCCCAAATAAACCATAATAATTAATCTTTAATTATTTATTTCTTGGGCTTATATAAATAACCCAACAAATAATTAAACATTAATTATTTCTCCTAGTTTAAGCCCAGGTTAATTTCTTAATTATTCAAACTAGACTTAGGCCCTAAATAATTAATTAACCAATTAAACCAGATAATTAATTTATCTCATCTCCTAATTTTATTTATTTATTTATTTTATTCCAATCTAATAATAAATTAGACATCCTGAATAAAATAAAATAAAATAAAATCCTCTTGAACTGAGACCAATTCCTCAACCCAAAATTAGTTAGGACTTATGGGCTATTCCGAGGACCAAAAATACACATCGTCTTGGCTGCTAAAATGACCAAAATACCCCTGCTATATAAATAGCTGTATTTTGCATTTTAAATATTTCTTAATATCACCATAAGGAAATATTGACCCCAAGGACAATGTTGCATTAGCAAAGTCTCCGACCTACAGGTGAAATGACTAAAATACCCCTCTACACATCACCATACATTTAGCGTGGAAGAAGTGTACTAACACCCCTCTAAATGACATCTACCATCTTTAGGCTTCTAGTCCAATGATCCACGACTTCTTGGAGTCTGTCCGCTTTCCAAGGGAGCTACCCTAAAGCAAACATCCAAGTCATGTTTCCCAGGGCCCTGGACATTTTAGACTATTCGGACAACCACAAGGGGCGATATAGTGCAGAAACTATCTTGTAAAAGTCTGTCTTAACTAACTAGTTACATATACCCAATACAGAAGTATATTGGTTCTACTATAGAACCTCAACTATAGCATATCAAATCATATGCTTCCAGCTTCGTCAGACCACCAACTCATATTCAAGTCGTAGAGTACTAGTCCACGCTGTAACGGTAGTAGTCTAGGTTTCTATCATATAGTACTTTTAGAAACCACCACTACAGGTCCTGTCCTACGTATTCGAAATACACTTATGTCATGAAGTGAGTGGACTACTTACTGGCTAAAGGTAAGCCATTCCCCATTTGGAATTCATAACATAATAACCTAAGCATGATGAGGTTCCCAATATCATCAATAGATTAAGAACAAATGTTTATGTGTTAAATAACCCGTGATCTATACCTTACTATGAAAGACCACTATTTACATAGATCACTTATTTAAACACAATGGGTCTGTTCCAAACGAAAATCGTGCACAAACAAAAAGTAAATTCACAAACAATTTCTGAAAAAAAAATTCTTTTATTAAAATATTCGATCTTACATCAGAAACCTAGTCTAAGAGGGCATACAATCCAACAATCTCCCACTTGCACTCTAAGACTAGGTAAGTCCATAGGTGCCCACCCCCTATAGCGTCTAAGTGTCTCTTTAAAACTCTCTCAGCCAAAGGCTTGGTGAATGGATCTGCTAGATTGTTTTCTGAGGCAATATGTTCCACCACGCCTTCCCATCTCTAGATGAAATCCCAAATCAGGTGGTATGTCCTCTCGATGTGTTTCCCCTTCATGTGGTTCCGAGGTTTCTTAGATTGTGATACTGCTCCAGTGTTGTTATAATATATCACAATCGGCCTGTCCATATGTGGTACAACTCCAAGTTCTGAAAAAAACTTCCGGAGCCAGACTGCTTCCTTGGATGCCTCTGAAGTTGCCACATGCTCAGCTTTCATGGTTGAGTCAGCAATACAAGATTGCTTGATACTCCTCCATGAAATTGCTCCTCCAGACAAGGTGAAGACATATCCACTAGTGGATTTTCTCTCATCCTTATCCGTCTGGAAGTCTGTGTCTGTGTATCTTATAGGAACCAAATCATCAGTCTTGTAAACCAACATATAATCTCTCGTTCCCTTGAGGTACTTGAGAATATTCTTTACAGCTTGCCAATGAACCTCCCCTGGGTTTGACTGATCTCTGCTAACTAAGCCCACGGCAAAGCAGATATCTAGCCTAGTACACAGCATGGCGTACATGAGACTTCCCATAGCCAAAACGTAGGGAATCCTACTCATTCTATCCTTTTCTTCTTGAGACTTAGGACAGGCCTTTGAAGAAAATGACAACCCATGTCTGCAAGGGATTAGAGCTCCCTTGCATAAGTCCATGTTGTACTTGGCCAGCATCTTGTCAATGTATGTTGCTTGGGATAACCCTAACATTCTCTGCTTCCTATTTCTAAGAAGCCTAATCCCGAGAATGTAGCTGGCTTCTCCCAATTCCTTCATACTGAATTGACTAGACAGCCAAACCTTTGTAGATGACAATGTCCCTACATCATTTTCAATGAGTAGAATGTCATCCACATACAGGACAAGAAAAACCACATTAATGCCATCAAGTTTCCTGTACACGCATGGTTCATCTTCATTTTGAATAAACCCATAAGACTTTACAGTCTCATCAAAACAAATGTTTCATGCTCTCGATGCCTGCTTAAGTCTATAAATGGACTTCTTAAGCTTGCAAACCATATGTTCCTGGCCTTCAGCAATGAAGCCTTTTGGTTGGGACATATAGATGTCTTCGCTAAGATGGTCATTTAAGAATGCCGTCTTGACATCCATTTGCCATATCTCGTAGTCATAGTGACATGCGATGGCAAGGAGGATGCGGATGGATTTAAGTATGGCTACCGGGGAAAAGGTTTCCTAATAGTCGATTCCCTCTTTCTGAGTATACCATTTTGCCACAAGCCTAGCTTTGAAGATTTCCACCTTCCCATCCGCTCCCCTCTTTCTCTTGTACACCCACTTGCACCCAATGGATTTTATCCCTTCAGGAGAAGCTACAAGATCCCAAACCTGATTGAGATACATAGACTCAATCTCGGCTTTCATTGCTTCAAGCCATAGATTTGTATCAGCATCAGCAATAGCCTCCTCGTATCTAGTGGGGTCTTGTTCCTAATGGTCGGAGACCAGCTCAAAGGCTTCTCCATTCCATCTATTCAGAACCCTAGACACTCTCCCACTACAACGAGGCTCCACTTGCACAGGCTTTTGAGGTTGTGCCTCTTCTTGTTCCACAATTGGGTCAGAAGAAGTTGATTCCGTAGATAACTTCTCCTCAAGTTCCAACTTTGTTGAACCTTTAGTGGAAGTACTTTGATCATCTTCCAAGTATCTAGCATTGGTATTGACTAGTACCTTCTGCTCCTTAGGATGATAAAAGTAACCTCGTTTTGTCCCTTTTGGATAGCCAACAAAATAGCATAATTCTGATCTTGGTTCCAACTTGTCTCCCTTGATTAGTACATAAGTTGGACAACCCCAAATCCTGAGATGATTCAGACTTGGCTTACGCCTAGTCCACATCTCATAGGGAGTCCTAGGTACTGACTTAGAAGGCACCAAGTTCAGAATATATGCCGCTGTCTCCAAGGCATATCCCCAAAAGGACACTGGAAGAGTAGCATGAGACATCATGCTTCAGACCATTTCCATCAATATCCTGTTCCTTCTCTCAGTTACTCCGTTCTGCTGGGGTGTTCTCAGTGCAAAGAGTTGGGATACTATCCCATGGTGTACCATGTAGTCCTTGAATTCACCTAGGAGGTACTCTCCACCACGATCCGATCGTAGGGTTTTGATTAATTTACATGTCTGAGGCTCCACTTCAGCCTTAAACTCCTTGTACTTGTCAAAAGAATCAGACTTGCGTCTCATCAGGTAAATGTAATCATACCTCGTACAATCATCCGTGAAAGTGATGAAGTACTCAAAACCTCCCCTAGCTGGTGTAGACAACGGACCACACACATCAGTGTGAACAAAACTCAACACCTCCTTGGCTCTATCCGCCTTTGGTGTAAATGACCTTTTGGTCATCTTTCCCATCAGGCAGGATTTACACTGAGGCCAACTTTCCAATCTTAATGAGCCCAAAAGCCCATCATGGATTAGCCTTTGAATCCTGGTTGAGTTAATATGACCAAACCTTAGATGCCAAAGGTATGAATCATTGATATTGGTCTTTCTCTTCTTAGTTAAAGGTTCAGACTAAGCATTATTTGATTGGTTGTTAATAGGGTTTAAAAAGAACTGATTTCCATACATGTGCCCAGTACATAAAATTTCTCCATCTCTACTGATAGAAATACTAGAATGGAAAGATATAGAATATCCTTAATTAATAAGTTTTGCAACTGAAATCAAATTCTGACGAAAACCAGGTACATATAAGATATCCTTTAAAACCACTATCTTATTACAATAAAAAATAAGATCCAGCTCTCCCACTGCAAGGGCCCAAACTTGTGCTCTATTACCCACTTGTAGCCCATATTTGCCCTTCTCGAGTCTTCTAATCTTTCTAAACCCCTACAAGGAGTTACAGATATAATCAGTGGCTCCTGAATCAACAATCCAAGTAGAAGTTGATCCTACCATTGATATGGACTCTAGATAGTAAACATTACCTGTGGGGTATTTCTTGGCTTGAAGATCTGGACACTCCTTTTTCCAGTGTCCCTTCTTCCCACATTTGAAGCACTTGCCATTTGGTTTGTCCTTGGGCTGGTTCTTGGGCTGGGCTGCTGCATTCCCCTTCTTCCTCTTGAACTTTCTGGGTTTAGGCCTAGTTCTTGAAGAAGAAGCCTTAGCAATCATAGCCTTTGACTGCGGCTTCATAACCTTCTCCGCCATCTAGAGCTCCTTCATCAATTCAGTTAAACTCATGTTCAATTTGTTCATGTTATAGTTCAACTTGAACTGAGTGAAGGAGCCTCCTGCCTTGCGGTCCAGCTCTTGTCTGCGAACATAGTAGCCAATGATGGACTGATGTCATATGCAGAAGCTATGTGCTCATGTTTTGACTGCAGCACATTAGACATGGAGGCTAACATATAGCGACGTGCTATTTTGTCAGCCTTCTTCCACGCCTTCTCAGCCTCTCGCTCTTTGGCGGTGGAACCTTCCCCGATAACAGGGCAGGTCTCGTAAAGGACATACTTATACTCTTCGGTTGTGAGTATTATGTCTATGTTTCTTTTCCAGTCCACATAGTTTGGACCCGTTAACTTATTCTCCCTAAGAATAACGGCCAATGGACTAAAAGAACCTCCCACCATTTCTGAAAATCGAAAAATAAAAGAAAGAATTTAGTTTGTGAAAACAAGATAAAATTTGTGCAATGAAAATAATTTGGCTCTTAGGAAAAACTAACATAGCTTCTTAGGAAGATTAACAATTCCCTAAGCTGAGTGTATTAACCACCACAAATTAATTTTCCTTTTAGGTAATGATCTAGAGGATAACTCCATCATGGGATGGCTATTTCCTCTCATTTTCTATGGACATACCTCGCACTATAACCTCCAACGTGGGCTGCCCGATCATAGTACGTGCCCTGGGTTATTAATTACATCCTTCCATTAGATCTAGATCTTTGGGGTATCCCCATCCTATACGGGTTTACTCCCAGGGTGACGCAAGGAGACCCACGATCTCTAATGAAGACCGTGATGGAAGCCGTGGGGCTGTTGGAACCCTTCTCCCACTTAGTCTTTTAAAATAAAGGTTTACTGAAAATTATCCTTTTGAAATTTCCATTAAGTTTTTCTTAACTCAAAAATAAAATATCCAAGTCCATTAAAATCTCTATGTCAAGGCTTATATCCTTTGAGAGATTTCTCCATGGACTAATTTTATTTAAATTAAAACTTAATGATTTCAAAAATTTTCCAATTAAAACTTTCTAGAGACTTTGGTCTCAAGTTTATTTGACAAAATCATTTTTTTTTTAGTACAAAACAAAACAAAATAGCTCTCCATTTTAATTTACAAAAATATCTAAATCCAATATATTTTCTATGTCAAGAATTAAATCCTTTGAGAAAATATTCAAGGATTAATTTTTGTCCAAATTAAAATAACCATTTAATTTTTTGAAGAAAAATATTTTTCTCGTAAAAAATGTTCCCAAAGACTTTGGTCTTTAAGAAAAGGCACATTTAGGTACATAAAAAAATAGCATGCCAGAAAACAGTAAACATTTTCATGCTTTTCTATTTTTAAACCTAAGTGCCCAAATAATAGAATTAAACACATTAATTATTTAATTATATTGTTTAATCCTAAAATCCCTTACTAATATTTTTCATGCAAATATATTCCAAGAATATAAATATTGTAAAATATTAACTTCGCTTGGTATGGGACCCAAAACAAAAAAGAAAAAAAATTTAAAAAATTGCAAAAAATAGCTGGCGGTCCACTGCACCGGCCGCACCGGATCCGCGCCCGCATGGCCTGCAATCCACCGCGGCCGCGATGCACTATCCGTACCGGATCATCAGCTGTCTCAAGCCGCCCGCCCGCCCGAGATCCCGCGCCCGAACCGCCCACTTCCTCTCAGTGCTCGACCCGCGCCTCCGCCCGGTTTCACGCGACCGACCCGCGCAAATTGGATTGTAATTCAGCAACGAAATCGGCTCAATTTTCCTCCAAATTGGCTCGGCTCCAAGGCATGAACAACACAGCTTCACTCACAATTTCGGCAGCTGCTCGGCTAGGCTCGACTCACACGGCTTAGGAACAGTTTTCTTCTTCGTTTTTCTTTCTCTCTCGTGCGAAAATTGCAGAAACATCCTTTCTTCAATTTTTGCTTGTTTCTTTAGCTTCTTTGGACATTTTTACTTACAAAAACTCATCCAAAACAATAACACAACCACCTATACCCATTTAAATTGGGTTTACTTGATCAAAACTTCAAAGCCAAAAAATTTACAGAGATGCCTATACTTCAACGGTGAAGCTCACAGTGATACTTTCCCATACGAAAACAGCGAAGGATCACAGGTATAATCATCTTCTCTATTTTTATTAACTACCATGCTCCCTATATTAATCAATGAACCATTGGCTCTGATACCACATTGAGGGACGGGAAAACAGGGGAAGCATGCAGTGACGGAAAAAAAACAGAGGAAAGAAAATCGTAAGCCTTAAAGGCCACACGGAAGCATGAAGATTATACCTTTGCACTCCTTAAGCCTACTAGGTTGAGTAGAAGTGGATTGAACGACGAGAATCGCTTCGCCTTGTCCACTTGAAGAAGCTTCCGGTTGAAAACCCGCTAGCCTCCTACTTCGCCTTGTTTGCATGAACGCCAAGCCTTTCAACTCTCAGAATATTCATCTGCCCAACCTCTAGTCGGTGAACACAACAATGAAGAGGAACGGTCTCAAATCTCATTTGTTCTCTTGCTATTGGTTAGCAAAGCTCCAAGGAGAAAACAGAGAAGATGGAGGCGTGAGAGACAGAGAGAGAGACGTGAGTCTCTATTAGTTAGGGGAGATTAGGGTTTTTCTTTTCCAGAGACTTGTTTATTGGTCAACCAAAATTAGGTCTCTCCATCTCTGATAAACATATCCCCGGGATATCATATTTCAAAACACCCGGACGTTATCCTGAGAATCAGTTTGGCTTAACCCTAAACTATTCTTAACCGTATCAGGAAAAAATCCTACAGTCCAAGCTATTGGGCCAAAATAATATTTATTATTTCTCTTGGACCTAAAAAGCCTAAAATAATAAACATTTATTATTTATTTCTTGTGCTTATATAAATATCCCAATAAATAATTAATGAGCCCAAATGAACCATAATAATTAATCTTTAATTATTTATTTCTTGGGCTTATATAAATAACTCAATAAATAATTAAACATTAATTATTTATCCTAGTTTAAGCCCTGGTTAATTTCTTAATTATTCATACTGGACCTAGGCCCTAAATAATTAATTAACCAATTAAACCAAATAATTAATTTCTCTCATCTCCTAATTTTATTTATTTATTTATTTTATTCCAGTCTAATAATAAATTAGACATCCTGAATAAAAATAAAATAAAATCCTCTTGAACTGAGACCAATTCCTCAATCTAAAATTAGTTAGGACTTAAGGGCTATTCCGAGGACAAAAAAGACACATCGCCTTGGCTGCTAAAATGACCAAAATACCCCTGCTATATAAATAGCTATATTTTGCATTTTAAATATTTCTTAATATCACCATAAGGAAATAATGACCCCAAGGACAATGCTACATTAGCAAAGTCTCCGACCTACAGGTGAAATGACTAAAATACCCCTCTACACATCACCGTACATTTAGCGTGGAAGAAGTGTACTAACACCCCTCTAAATGACATCTACCATCCTTAGGCTTCTAGTCCAATGATCCAATACCTCCTGGAGTCTGTCCGCTTTCCAAGGGAGCTACCCTAAAGCAAACATCCAAGTCATGTTTCCCAGGGCCCTGGACATTTTAGACCATTCGGACAACCACAAGGGGCAATATAGTACAGAAACTATGTTGTACGAGTCTGTCTTAACTAACTAGTTACATATACCCAATACACAAGTATATTGGTTCTACTATAGAACCTCAACTATAGCATATCAAATCATATGCTTCCAGCTTCGTCAGACCACCAACTCATACTCAAGTCGTAGAGTACTAGTCCACGCTGTAGCGGTAGTAGTCTAGGTTTCTATCATATAGTACTTTTAGAAACCACTACTACAGGTCCTGTCCTACGTATTTGAAATACGCTTATGTCATGAAGTGAGTGGACTACTCACTGGCTAAAGGTAAGCCATTCCCCATTTCGAATTCATAACATAATAACCAAAGCATGATGAGGTTCCCAGTCTCATCAATAGGTTAAGAACAAATGTTTATATGTTAAATAACCCGTGATCCATACCTTACTGTGAAAGATTACCATTCACATGGCTCATTTATTTAAACACAATGGGTCTGTTCCAAACGAAAATCGTGCACAAATAAAAAGTAAATTCACAAACAATTTCTGAAAATAAATTTTTTTTATTAAAATATTCAATTTTACATCAGAAACCTAGTCTAAGAGGGCATATAATCCAACAACAGCAACTCATACTGATGGTCACGTGCACATATATAATAAAGAATCTCATACATGAAAATTTCCATTCAGTATTAGTAATAAGGTACATTATCCAAAAGGGAAACGTCAGAACCTATTCTGCTATCACTGTGGTATCAACCTCTATCCGTAGGTCTTCTCAACTCCGAATCCTACAAAAGGTGGGATGAAAGACATGTGTGTGTGAAAAATCACCCAGTGAGTCTCGTGTGTACTAGTACTTTATCAAAGAGACGGAGTACATAAAACTTTTGTAGAATAGCATATCGTTTGTTTACTCGAAATGATTCCAAAACACTTTAACGAAGAATTTATTCAGAACTCAATCATTTTTGAAAAATTATATTTCAATTTCAAAACATTGCCCCAATTTCCAAATTACAAGCACTTCTCCAACAGAAGGATGGCCTGTATGCAAAGCTCACAAGGCTTTGCTTTGGCATCACGATCTTATTGTGCCAAGGTCTCCACCTTACAACACTCAACAATGCATTGTCAGATAAGTACATCGATGTCATTGTACTAAGACCACAACCTCCAGTACTCAATCTGTGCATCGCCGGTTAAGCACACCAACTTGAAACGTGTTATCATACTTAGACCGCAACCTATAGTACTCGATACGTGCATCGCTAGGAAATCTTTTACTTGCTACCATAAGCCAGGGGTCCCAATCCTAACATTAATAACCATCGAGGTAGTAAGAAGTTAGACGCACTGAGTGTCCCCACCCGGCATCTAGCGAATGACTCAAAAATCAAGAAGCGCCCGTAGACGCAACAATTGCCAGGTGCTAAATGGCTAGCCAGGATGACTCATTTTAATGTCGCTTTATTTGGAGTAAGACAATCCCCAGAATTAATTGGGTTACTTGGGGTCATCTATCTCTAACATAAGCTAGTACAAAGATCAAAATCCTTACTGAGTACTCAACGTTGACAATACCAACCCCATTTGACTGATCAGGCCAAAGGGTTATCTGGTCCTGTAGGATTTTCAATTCAAAACAGTTTTGGGGCAAATCAACATTTTCCAAAATTTGATCCCATTGACTTGCAAGTCAAATCATCATTCATATAGGCTTCACAGAGCTAATTAATTCATTTTATGGCACGCTAGGCCAATAAAACAATTCCAGGGATCAAAAGATCATTTTCCAATAGTCAATCTCATCACGAGAGACTATTTTCAAAAATCCTGTTGAAACAGGATAAAGAGTTCTATTCACACATAAAAACATGTTTTCAAGAGTATTCGGGTCATTTTCCCATACTCGATCACCAAAGTTATTTTCCAAGAGACTTTGGGTCATTTTACCCATGCCCGATTTTAAAAGACTTTTCGAGGGTATTCAGGTCATTTTACCCTTACCCAATTTGAAAAATATTCACAAGAGTTCCAATAAGGATATTTTGGTCATCTACCGAATACCCAAGTTCTAAAGGTTTTCATTAGTCATTCCAATAAGGACATTTATATCATTTTCCAAATGCATGATTCCAAAAAGGAACTCATTTCAAGAAATTGAGAATTCTAATCCCAAAAGAGGATTAAATTCAAAGTTTCCAAACATGTTTCCATAAAATATTCCAATAAGGGCATTCTGATCAATTTATGAATACCCGATTTCAAAATTCACCATTTCTCAAAAATTCCAAGTTTTTAATCTAAAAGGGAATAGATTCACAAATTGATGCTTAAATCGTCCATTAAAGTTTCCAAGCCAAATATGAAGTTCATTCGAGCTCAAAGTGGCATAAGAATAATTCTTACTCAAATAAACCTTAAGCATATTCAAGGATTTCCAAAATGGTATAAAACATAGCATTTCATAGAAAAACAAAGTACACTAGCTCTCATAAGGGTTTTAGAAATCCAAGGGACTTACCTCGTGTCCTAACTAAACTCTTTTTATTTACGGTGGTTCAACCATCGTTTCCACCATTTTCAAAGTTTTGTTGGCTGTTTACCAACAAATCTACACCAAACATCATTTTTGGATCAAATCGTATTCAACCGAAAAATAGCCGACGTCCAACCGATGTTTAGCCGACGGTTAGCCGACAGTCAAGAAAAACGTTCAATTTTCCGTTCTTGTCATTTTTTCATAGTTTGTTCGATTATTTAGTTTGTCTCTTTCCACATCCTTTATCCCTTCATATACAAGGGATTCACTTCATATTTCCCATTTATTTCATCCAAAATCACATAATTAACCATTCTTAAGTTCAACCATTTTCTAAGCAAAATTCTAGAATTTTGCTGCTTTGACACATGATTTTGTTTTAAACATAACATTGAACCTACAACTCTGATTGATGCCAAACTAATTCCAAAATGTCCTCAAGATCTTCCTTGATGATTTCCAATTCACAAAATACTCATTTCCCTTTTTTTTTCATGCAGTTCTGCCCATAATATCTCAGTACTTCAATCCCGTAACTGAAATGACAACCTTTGGTATTTATATCATAACTTTTTATTCACAACTCCAAATCATGCAAAATTGGTCCCAAAACGATCCTAAGACATTTATCTACAATTTTCAGGTTATGGGGTTCCAAAATAACCAGCCATATATTTCAGTTTATTACCTCTTCAGAGCTGCACGAAATTCTTCCAAAACAGAATTTCTGTTTTGTTCCTTTCCTTCACTTAATCCATTCTTTTTTCTTTCCTATCTCATACATAAGTCGTTTAATCATTACAATCCTTTGTTTATCATCTAAACACTACATAATGCTTCTTGATTCCAGTCATGCACAATCAGTATCTTTCCTGTTTAAACGACTACAAAACCAACAACTTTGAATAATAACAACATATTCCATTTTCTTCAACAATTATTCCATTTGTTATCTTATCTCCTTCTTCCATTTTAGTAGTCATGAACAACTCTTTAAACCATCTTCAAAACACCTTCAAATATCATATAAAACACAGCATACATGCTTCCAAATGCGACACCATGCACAATAAAAACAACAACCCTAATAAATTTTCTAAACATAAATCACAATTGATATGAATTTTCTCAATAAAATTCAAATCAAAACAATCCTTATTCTTTATGCTTCAACTTTAATTCATGAAACATAGACTTTCACCTTGTTTATTGATTGCTCTAGGCTAAAAATGATTCAAGTTCCTTCCTTTTTCTCTTCTTGGAAGGCTTTCTCTCTCTTTTTTTCCTTTTTCTCTCAATTTTCTCTAGCTTTTCGTTCCTTTTTCTTCCTCTCTTCTTTCTTTCTTCTTTCTTATGCTTGCTGTCCATTTTTTAGCTATTGAAATACTGCTTCCACTGCCATTCTCATGACCAAAATCACATGGTCAAGTGATTCATTAAATGGTCAAAATCTTCCTTTGAAAGTTTTTGCAAAATCTCCTATTTTTCTTTTATTTTCTCCTTTCTTTTCTTCCTTCATTGTACCAAAATTCAGGCTCTCCTTCAGCCATTTTCCACCTCCACTTTCTTGGACTTCTTGGTCCAAATTGTGACCAACAATGGTCACAAAGTCAACCTTTGTGGGCTATCCAATTTTCAACCATTTTCCTATTGGTTGATTTAATTAATTTCCTTCATTAATAATCTTATTCAATAAGCTTTTGAAATAAAATAATCCCACAATTATCTTACTTCCACAATGGTATTTTGACACTTGTTTTCATCCTCCAATCATATTATGCCACTTGTCTTAATGTCGACTGCACTTTAAAAGTCTCTTCAGAAGTGACCAAAATCAAATCCGGATGGGAAAAGTATTTTACTTCACCATCTGACTCCAACAATTCCAATGAATCCATTGGAAATACTTAAATTCTTCAATTCCTTTGCTACTTGATCAAATTTGCGGTCAAAGTCACGGGTGCGGTCAAAATGACAAAAAATGCTCCCGATACCCCGGGTAGCATAATTCACACCAAAACGTATGTTTCATCGCACTGATCAATTTTTCTTCTTAACGTACCCTCAAATTCTTATTTTATTAATAATAATAGCCTTCCGAAGTTTTAGGGTACGGAGAGAACAAATCCAATAATTACATCCATGTCCTGCCCAAATATTATCATACCAAAATATTCGTCTCATTACACCGATCAATTTTTATTTTGGTCATTGATACAAATCCTCATCCTATTACAAATAGTAGCCATTTGAAAGTAAAAGGTGGGGTATTACATTTGTATTTAATGAAATATAAATCTAAAGCCTTTGACAAATTCAAAGAATTAAGAAATAAAGTAGATAAATAACTTAGCAAGAGTATTAAAATTCTAAGATCTAATCGAGGAGGTGAATACTTCAGCCAAGAGTTTCTAAGTTATCTTAGAGATAATAGGATATTATATTAATGGACTTCACCGCATACACCTCAGTATAATGGTGTGTCTGAGAGAATGAATCAAACTTTATTAGATATGGTTCACTTTATAATGGCTTTCGTTGATCTACCAAAATCATTTCGGGGATATGCACGGGAAATTGCTATTTATATTCTAAATAGAGTTCCATAAAAAATGGTTGACACTACCATATTAGAGCTATGTTATGGTAAAAGACCAAAGCTAACTCACATGAGAATTTGGGGATGTCCTACTTATGTCATGAGGCTAAAGTTAAACAAATTAGAGAATAAGTCTAATAAGCGTTTGTTTGTAGAATATCCAAAAGAATCTTATGGATATTATTATATCTCCCTATTGAAAATAAGGTGTTTGTTTCAAGGCATACTGTTTTTCTAGAAAAGGAATTTGTGCTTGAGGGAGATAGTTGGAGTAAATTGAACTTAGTGAAGTTCAAGAAGCACGAACAAACGATTAAGCATTTGATCCCAAATCAATTGATAAAATAGATGAACAATCTAATACACAAGAACCTCATAAGTTACGTAGGATATGTGTGGCATCTAAGAGATATGGATTTCTTATCACTGACCACAATGACGTATTGATCATAGAAGAAGATGAGCCTACCACTGACGAAGAAGTTGTAAATAATTCAGAATCTGACAAATGGCTTGAAGTCGTGAAGTCAAAAATGGATTCCATATTTGACAACCAAGTTTGGACTTTGGTTGATCCACTTGAAGGGATAAAACTCATTGTGTGTAAATGGGCTTTCAAGAAGAAAACCGACATGGATGGTAAAGTGATTATCTATAAGGCGCAATTGGTTACAAAAGGTTACCGTCAGAAATAAGGTTTTGACTATTATGAAACTTTTTCACCAGTAGCAATGTTGAAATCTATTAGGATACTCCTAGCGCTTGCCGCTCATTATGTTTATGTGATTTAACAAATGGATGTGAAAACAACTTTCCTTAATGGAAATCTTACTAAGGAAGTGTACATAATATAACCTGAGGGTTTTACATCCAAGGATTACACTAAAGTGTGCAGGCTGCAAAGGTCCATTTATACACTAAAGCAAGCTTCTAGGAGTTAGAACATCCATTTTGATGAAACAATTAAAGAATTTGGTTTCAAATAAAACATGGATGAACTTTGTGTATAGAAGAAGGCTAGTGGGAATGCAATTGTTTTCCTATTATTATATGTAGATAACATATTGCTAATAGAAAATGCTATCTCTATTCCACAATCTGTCAAGATTTGGTTATCAAAGAAGTTTTCCATGAAATACCTTGGAGATGCAACCTATATTATAGGAATAAGGATGTATAGAGATAGATCAAAAAGGTTGCTTTGTCTTTCACAGTTTGCATATATAGACAAAGTGCTAAAGAGGTTTGGCATAGATCAATCTATGAAGGGATTCTTACCGATAACCCATGGGGTAAGCCTATCAAAATCTATGTGTCCTAAGACATAAGATGAAAGGGATCACATAAGTAAGATACTATATGCTTTGACAATTAGTTTAATCATGTATGCTATGGTATGTAGTAGGACCGATGTATCTTGAAATCTTAGTTTAATAAGAAGATACCAATTAGTCCCTAGAAAAGGTCATTGGGTGACTTTCAAGAATATCCTTAAGTACTTAAAAAGAACTAAGGATGTATTCTTGGTATATGGAGATGTTGACTTGCAAGTTAGAGGGTATACCGATATCAGTTTCTGATCTGATAAGGATGATTATAAATCCTAATCAAGATATGTGTTACTTGTAATACCCCACTACTTAGGCCTGACAAGGCCGGGGATGTTGTCCCGTCCAAAGGACAAGGGGTCATTATAACTAGGTCACACAATCAAAATAATAGAATAAAAACAATACTTTAAACTTAAAACTTATGACAATCCAATAATTCAAATCAAATCTAAAATAAAAATTGTTCACTCTCAACTCCTAAAGCATTACACAAAATAAATATTAGAAAAATCATCCAAGGCAGGCAACAACTAGCTACTCATCCCCACAGCAGGATCGACCTGAAATCATGGTAAAAAGGGTGATGAAATAAAAATCTTAGTAAGTCCGTGTATTCTTTGAGTGTCCAGTGAAAATAGTTCGTGGATGCAAAGTAAAAAATTTTCGTAAGAGAAATACTGGCAATCAATAATCAATAGTCAAAATCAAGAGTGGTGTTTTGGCTTTTCTATCCATACATGATCAAATAAATCAACCACTAAAAAAAAAAGGTGGTCATGGGTTACCACATGTTGGGCCCCATAACCATACAACAGTCAGAATGTCACATTTTGTGCAGACTAACAAAAAAAGTAGATGATCGGCCTACCGGGCAAGATACTCTTCATTCTCTATACCTAATCAAAACCAGTTGTCTATTCCGGTAACACATAGTCCACTTGATTGAAAGCTGCTAGCTCGGGCCAGCACGACCTACTAGACTGACATCCTATCCGGGAAGGACTCACCCCTCAGAGGTGGCCACCTATTGAGAGACTTACCCTAACCCTAACCCTTCAAAGACTAGTCCTAGCAGTCCACCCTTATTGAGTACTCAACGTAAGTCATCACACTTGGGGAAAAATGAAATAAACATAGCTCCACTTAAAAATGGCAATTAAGGATTTCTAAAGTTTGAGACAAAACTGGTTTTAGAAAAAGTTTAGAGTTTGAACAAATCTGCTTTTTGATTTTCAAATAATTTGGATGATTGAAATGAGAAAGGAGATAATCCTCAATTGCCTTTACAAAAATGAGTGACCATGCGCTCCACAATTAGCTTGTCATAAAACCATTTTGCATCAATCAGGTTTTATGCAGGAGCTTACCTGATCCTTAGCTTGAGATAAAATAAAGGTCTTCAATAGCTTACTAACCCTGCTTGGGGTAAATACAAGCCATAATTAAATTCGAGCCAAAATCCACGTTCACAAATAAAACTAGCTCAACTTACTTTAACCATGATCCTAGTTTCCCAAGCTTTAAGGCTAGATAATAAATAAAAGGGTTTATAAGCTAAGTCTAGTTTGATATTAAAATAATCAGGGTTTTAGGAAATAGGTACTAATAAGTTGAAGGTTTAAATCTTGCTAAGAATAAATTAGAGTTTATTTGATGAAGAGTCCCAAGTGGTATTAGGTAAAATAATGACTTATTAATAATTAATTGTTAGAAAATAATTGATAACTAAAATTAGTTGAAAATAAATTTTAATGGGTCTTAATTGAAAGATAATAAATTTTAATAGGTCTTGAATAAATTGAACAACTTAATGAATTGAGGAGTAAGAAAAACTAAGAATCAAGAAGGGTGTGAATTCCCTTCGAAATTTTTGTAGGGCACAAGAGTAGGATTAGGATACTCCTATCATGTCTCCCCTAGGACAACCCTCAACTCTTCCCTAAAGCATACAATGCCAAAAATATCCTCTCTAAACAAAAATAAAATTCAATCATGCAAAAACTCAAATGATGGAATTCGAACACAAGACCTCAAAAATTAATTTCAAAGCTCTAACCACTACACCACAACAACTTTTGTTCTTATTTTCTCTCCAAAATATTTTTTCAATTTAATCCTCAAGCTATCTCCCTATTTTCACCTTAAGCAAAAATTACCATTTTGCCCTTCTTACTCAACAAGCACAAATAAGCCATCTAGGCCACAAACCACAAATCCAAAGCACATAAAGTCATATAAAAATATATTTAAGCATGCAATAAAATATGATATGCATCTCAACCCCCTTACTTTAAGATTGGTTTCAATTGGGGTTTCACATTACTTTTGTAGGTAGAGCAGTTGGAAAAGTTCCAAATAAGATATAGCTACCGACTCAACCACTGAAGCTGATTACATAGTAGTTTTCGAAGCAGCTAAGGAGGCGGTATGTATCAAGAAGTTTATTACAGAACTAGGTGTGGTACCTAGCTTTATTGATCCAATACCCTTATATTGTGATAACCATAGAGCCATTGCACAAACAAAGGAACCACGGTCTCACCAGTGATCCAAATATATACTTAGGAACTATCACTTATTAGAGAAATCATTGATAGAAAAGATATTAAGATAGAAAGAGTTCCTATTGATCAAAACATGGCTGATCCACTCAGAAAGGTATTATCTCAAAAGAAACACGATGGTCATGTTCAGTCATTTAGTATTAGATACATGAATAATTGGGTCTAGTGTAAGTGGGAGATTGTTAAAATTGTGCCTTAGAAGTAATCATTTTTACAATGTATTTTGCACATTAAATCAATAAAAGGCATTCTTTATCTTCTAATTTTTTTGTTTCATATGTTTATGGGTAAAAAAACTGTTAGATAAAGACACAAGTACGACACTGTATTAAAAAAATCATGATAGAGAACGTGATGTGAGGTTCCTATGACACTGAAATGTGTTTGTGCTTAAATTACCCCTAGTCATAGTATCAATAAGATAGGACATTATTAATATTATAAGATTAGCACGTGTTAAACTTCTTAATTTGATCAAATGATGGTGCTCACATTCGTGAGTATTGTGATACTCAACTTGAACAAGTTTATTGGATGACTTAACTATTAGATGATCACATGTATAACTATTTTGTGCCAGTGATAGAATCTCATTGTCGCAAATGTGCAAGTATCCTTAGACTTGAGATCTCTAAGGTACTTTGTTTACTAAGTATTGTACTTTGATTTAAATCTCTAAAGTCCTTACAAGACCGCATATGAGAAGGATATTAGGTATAACGTAAAGTAAACGAAAGTAGTTGAGATGGTTAATAAAGGATTCACCACTCCTAATAATAAGAGCAAATATCTCAAGGCCACTTGTAGGAATCATTACTCATGAAGTCCATGGGCAATGCGACTATATGTTGGAAAAAGTTTCAATTAATACACATGTTATGTAATAGATTCTGGGAACAAGTACTAAAATATTTGGGTTAGAATTAATTAGTATTTTAGAGAGAGTTGGCACTAATTCCATACTATAAACCGAACGAGATATTGAATTGTGAAAGGATTTTACTGTACTGACATTTTTCTATTGAAAGATTCATATCAAGCCACTTGACTTTCTGGATTTGTGGGTTGTCATGATGTATTGCTAGATACCACTCATGTTCAGCTAAAAATGAATTTATTAATTAGAGAATTAATAAATTTAATCCTAATTAGAATTAATAAATTAATTTTGATTATTAAAATTATTATTAATTCTATTATTATAGAATTAATTCATATTAGATATCAATTGACTAGAAAACTTAATAGGTCATACACAATAGAGGATGTGTGCTGAAGATATTATATGACAATATTATGAGATTAATTCGTGAGAAGGAAAAGAATAGTAATTATGGGATAATTATAAAGTGTTAAAATCATTAAGAATTGGTTATAAAATGTTATAATCAATGAGATCAAAATATCATAATTGTGGGACGAACTAGCCCTGGCTCTGTAAAGGTGAACCGTCATCGACTCAACTCGGTTTTGTATCCAAGTTTGTCCTGTTTCCTTCTCTTCAGAACAGAGTAGAATCGATGCTGGCTTAATCTGGTTGATCCAGCACCAGCTCGACTCCGAGTCAATGCATTCGGTTTAAAAGCCCTGAACTGGTGCGACTCAATGCAGGATGAGCCAATGCCGGCTCGTCTCTGCCCTGTGGCGGTCAGAGTTAGTTTTGGAAATAACTCAGCCCCCTCTGCTACTATATATATATATATATATATATATATATATATATATATATATATACACCTAGTTTAGGAAAAAGGTTTCTAGATGGTCTAATAGTCTTTTAGAAAGACAAAAAGCTAGGGTTATCTCTATTCTTCCTTTTCTCCACAAATTAACATACATAGCCGTCATTAGAATTTTGCTAGCACTGAATTGTTGTTGGTTTTATTGAGTACCCATTCTTGTGTGGATCATTATTAGAGAAATTTATATCCATAGAATTTGGTGGTTCGTATTTAAACAAGCTTACGAAAGAGTTCCGGGGGTCATTCACGAGGAAGATAAATTTTAAAAGCTACGTATTCAATGTAACTATTTTTTCTTCCTTCTCTTAATTCATTTAATTACATATGAGTAATCCAATTACATGATTTTTGTTTTAATTTTTCGTTGTGTATAAATGGGTTTGCATGATCGAAATTCAACAGGTGTTACATCAATGTTGAGTTCATTCTAGGTGGACAGAGCACGAGTGGCTTAGAGTGGCATGCCTTAATTTGTTCAAAGGCAACCTATTGATGTAGAGGTTTTGGTACATATAAAAATAAATTCTTTTTTAGCTCAACTTCAACCAAGATAAATTATAATATCAGACCCAAAGCCACATATATAGAGTAAATATATTCATCACAAAGCATAGCATAAGGAATTAATGAGTATCGAATCACAAGGAGCAAGTACTACGAATTACTCTCATTCTTTTGTTTAGCCTAACAAAACTAGAAGGATGAAAAATAATTACAACTAGATAATCATGGGATAGGATTAGGATTTAAGCTATATATTTATACAAAATTGCCTAAAAATATAACAAAGATTAAGTTGGCATTTATCACAATTAATCATCAATCTAGCATTAAGAAGAATCACAAATATAGACTCTACTCTCTGTCATGTTGTAAATTACCTATCTCTTAGCAAAAATCAATAGAGATCTCTACCTCATTAATCAATAAAAAAATGCATTAAACTTATTACCTTATCAATAATATCCCAATCTCTAAGTAATATCAATAGTAAAGAAATTAGCATCCTTATCTCTTAGTAACACTAACAATTCTTTGATTACTTGTTCTTAACCCTTAACCTCTCTCTCGAGTTAACTAAGATATATTAAATATAAAACCAATTAAATCAAGACTCACCCTAATCCTTCTCTTGAATTAATTAGAATAATGCAAGAACAATCAATTCAACCAATAAAATCAAGCAACCAAACACTAGAAATGGAAATTAGTTTATCAAAAAGCAAAATTTAATATAAAGTCATAATCTTAGATAATCCTTCTAAAATACAATAACAATAACAAAAACAACATTGTCAGTAAATGAAAACAAAAGAAAGAGAAGAGGAATCCATAGACAAGTAAATCTTCTTCTCCTTGAAATCCCTTCTTGAACAATAATCCTATCATCTCCAGTAAAACACTCTATTGATAGATCTCTCTACTCAACTTATACTCCTAGGGATTCTTTTCCCCTTTATAGCTTTGTGGTTATCAAAAAGTGTACCAAATATTCTTTTTTTTCATTTCTACTTAGGTTTCCAAAGGAATCCTAGCAAAAACAGCCAAAACCGGTCTTGAAAAGAAATCCTATCGCCTAAAATCTAGTCACAAACTGGCGCTGACTCCTCTCCAGGAGTCAGTGTTGCCCCTCTCTATTCTAGGTTAGAAATTGCTCAATTTTATCCTTTTTTCTAGAGAATAGCTAGCCCTGGCCTCTTCATAGCACCAGGTGCCGGCCGTTCATTAGTTCTGTCCAATTTCACTCACTTCTCTGCTATTTTTTCAACAAATCTCCAAGAAAACTCTTCTTCAACAAATTTACATAAAAGATGATAAGGTAGAGGGAATGAATAGTCATTGGAACAAGAAATTAACAAACATCACATAAATGACTCCAAAATATAGATAAAATCAAGCCTATCAACTCCTTCACACTTGAACCTTTGCTTATCCTCAATAAAAAAAAAAGACACTTATTAAATAAAGTGCAATTCATCCTCATGCATATTAAAACATAACCAATATAGCAAAGACATTATCATCCCTTACACTAAAGAAAACACCATAACACCTGTTCAAACTAACCAAACCAAAAGTAACTCACATATCAGACTAAGATTCTCATGACCATTGAAATGAAGTTCCACAAATTCATACTCATTGAATGCTATTCACCCTTTTCTTAGGTCAAGAAAAAAGCTAATATGATTCATATATGATAAGATTTCATAGCCAAAGTAAGTTTCAATTAGCTTAAAACTCCTATAACATGAGTAGCAAACTAGAACAACCTCACTTTCATTTATATGGGATTAGTAGCCTCAAGAAAGTGCATTGAATTCTCATTCTCACCGTATCAACCTCTTTTATTTTCATTCAAAGTATTTTTCAAACCCTCATTTTTTTTCTTTCATCTTATTTTTTCAATTCCCTTTTTAGCATTTTTAGCATTCTTTCGCATATTTTTTTTGCCCATAGGACATACGCTTTGCATTTTCGAACCTTTTTTTTCTTACATTTTCTAGAATGGATATATACATCCATTTTTACTCTCTTTTATATAAAAAAACTTTCCCCTTCTGATTTTATCCCTCAAGTCCTATTTACTTAAACTTAAGATAAAGACTTGTCTAGAAATTACCAGCGAATGGAAAAAAAAAAAAAAGCTACTCAACCTTAGTTATATTTCATCATGTCAACCACTTCAAGGCTCAAAAGAACAAAGCTTCAACTATTTAATTAAGCATGAAAAAGGATAACTATAGTTCTCAAAACTTGTCAGCATATCCAACCTAATAAACAAGTTATATAAGGATTAACTCAACTAAACAAGAGTTATTGATATATTCCAAAGCAAAAGAAAGAATAACATCTCCACTTATTTGCAACAAAATCCAACGAAATCCATCTTATAAAATTGAAAAATTAGCCCAAAAACACTCAACATACTTACCAATGCTTTATTAAACTAGCATAATACTTGACACAATACTTGGCAAAGTAACACAAATCCTTTCGACATGCGTAAATTGGATATTGTCCTCAATGGCCTAAAAATAAAGTAACAGGAACATAGCTAAAAGGACTAAAAAGTTAAGATGGGAAAAAAAACAATGTTCCCTAAGTCATGAAGCTCCCAAAATAGGTGATTTATTTAACAAAAATAAGAAAAGATCATGGCATCAGAAGGAAAATTTCAAACGTACAAAACAAAAACAAAGAACACACCATAAAAGTATATAAAAAAAAACTAAAGAAAACCACATAAAAGATAAAAAGAAACAAATGAAAAAAAGATTAAAAAAAAACTCCAAATAACAATAAATCGATCAAAGGCAATCATCATTCATGGAGATTGGTATCAAATCTGTCTAATGCCCTAAAATCTTCTCTAAAGTAATGGTTCAACTTGTTGTCATTCATCTTTAAAATCCCCTTCTCAAGATGTGAGACCTCAACAACTCAAAAGGAAAAAACCTTTCTTAGCGGGAATGGTCCAGACCACCTCGATCTCAACTTAAATAGAAATAGTTTCAGGCTCAAATTGAAGCACTAAACCTAATAACCCTCTTTAAACTCTCGATTTTACGGGATATGGTTATCATACCATATCTTCATCTTATTCTTGTGTAACTTGGTGTTTTCATATTCATCAACTCTCCATTCAACCATTTTATTCAATTGGAGTAACCTCTTATTTCCTGCAGACTCAAGATCAAAATTGATAAGTTTGATAGCTCAAAATACTCTATGCTCATTCTTTACAGGTAAGTGACAAGACTTTCCATAGACTAATCTATAGGGAGTTGTGCCTATGGGGTCTTTTATACTATTTTATAAGCCCAAAAAGTGATAATTGATTTCAAACTCACGTGTATGGTTAACATCTTTCTCCAAAATTCTTTTAAGTTCTCTATTTAACACCTCAACTTGGCTACTTGCTTAGGGATGATATGGGATAGCAAACTTCTGTGTAATACCTGAATGCATAAAAACTTTCTCTTATTGGTTGTTACAAAAGTGAATTCCTCTATCACTAATACGCAATCTTAGCACTCCAAAATGGGTAAATAACTTTTTGAAAACTTTAACCACCATCCTTGCATCATTAGTTGGTAAAGCTTGCACCTCTACCCACTGATAGGGGCTAAATTCATCACTAATTTTCTAGTTATTTGAGGCTAATTTGAGAGGCTTTTGATGTAATAACTAGGTATATTTATTCCTATTTGACATCTTTCTTGTCGAAAGTGTTTTGGATGAATTTGTGTAAGAATGAGAGGATTTCGAGGAAAAGGTATATAATTCCAGACTTGTCCGGGCGCTAGGTCATGCTAAGTAACTCGGTGCTAGGTCTGCTCTGGAAAAGCAGAGCAAAAATAGAGCAAAAGCTGAGGAAAAATCTAGAACAAACCCCGTGTTAGTGTTATGTTGTAGAGGCAATCACTTGTACGTTGTATATGACACATTTTATTTAATAAAAGGCGTTATTTGTCTTACAGTTTTATTTGTTTACTTTTGTGTCATATAACTATTAGATAAAGTCCCTAGTACAACACTGTATTAAGGAAATTATGATAGAGATCATGATATGAGATTCCTACTACATTGTATAGTGTTAGTACTTAAATAGTCCCTAGTCGTAGTATTAATGAGATAGGACATCATTAATGCGTTAAGACGAGCATGTGTTAGACTTCCTGATTCGATCATGCGGTGTTTCTCATACCCGGGAGTACTAAGATACTCAAAGATAACACGTGGATGCTTGTTAATAGAACAAGTACATTGGCTGACCTAGCTATGAGATAATCACAGGGTTAACTATTTAGTGCTAGTGATATAATCTCAATATAGCAAACGTGCAAGTATCCTTAGATTTAAGATCTTCAAGGTACTTTGTTTGCTGAGTATTGTGCTTTGATTCCAATCTCTGGAGCTCGATCGAGGGTCGCCTATGGGATGGATATTGGGTACATTGTGAGGTAAATGAAAGTAGTTGAGAGGGTCAATAAAGGATTCACCACTCCTAATAGTATAGGCAAATATCTCATGGCCACTTGTATGAATTACTACTCGAGAAGTCCTTGGCTAAGGCGACTGTGTATTGAAAATAGTTCCAATTCATACACATATAGAGTAGTGGGTTCCTGGTACAAGTACTATTATATTCGGGCCATAATTAATATATTCTGGAGGGAGTTGGTACTAATTTCGTACTCTAAACCGAATGAAATATTGTTGGGTATCTCATGCATATCATATACGGCGCAATGGAAAAATAAAAATAAGATACCATCCAGGATCCGCATATGTGTGAAAAACAAAACATATATATGTATATATACATATATATATATTATATATATATATATTATATATAACAAAGAAAGAAATATAACAACTATTACCTTTCTTTGTTTGTGTGGAAAACAAAAATTTTCCTTCTTTGAGTAAGATAGTTGTGGCGCAATTCAGCAATCCTCTTTAAGAATCACCATAAGAGTTGTATGTCTAACAAATATAATCACAGTGTGTGATTATCTCTAACAGAAATCCACACAGAGGATCTCACAAAAGCGGCAAGATTTTCTGTGCTAGTAGAAAACAACAATGGTGGCTGGGGTTTAGCTTCCTTGTTTTTCTTGATTAGCAAAACCAGAGAAAGAAGAAGAAGAAGAGTCTTGGATTCCCTCTTACAAGAAGCCACACGAGAGAGAGAGAGAGAGAGAGATACAAGGGAACATGAAGGTCATATCTCTATTATTCTCTTGAGTGGATGGCCCCACACACATTATTTCATGTGTGTTGATAAAAAGGAGTATTGGCACCCATTCCTTCATGTGTGCCCTTTTGTTTGTTTTGTATGACTTCTTGCTCAACAATAAAACCACTTTGATTATATCTCATATAGCCAAAAGCCTCAACAAAAACCACATCTGAGAATTCCAAACAATTCTCCAATTGCAATTGGAACCCATGAAGTTCTCAAAATTATAAATTGGCCCATCAATTATAACTAATTATAATTTGGCCATATCAACCTCTCTTTCTTGTAATAAACCCCACTATGTTATCAAATAACATCTTGAGTATATATTCAACTTTTGTGTGTGACCTATTAGGTTTCCTGGTAAATTGGTGGCGAACATGAATTAATCCAAACGTCTTTGAAATTAATAATCCTTAATTAATTAGAATTAATCCTATTAATTCTAATCTGGATTAGTTTATTAATTCATCAATTAATAAACCCATATTCTCATATCATGAACGGTATCGAGCAACACATCATGACCACCCAAGAGTCCAGGAAGTCAAGTAGCTTAACATAAACCATTCAATAACAAACTTCAGTGCAATTAACTCCTTTCACCATACAATATCTCATTCGGTTTGGAGTACGGAATTAGTGCCAACTCCCTCCAGAATATATATTAATTCTGGCCTGAATATTATTATACTCCACTACTCTCAATGTGTCCTAATTGGAACCCTTTCCAATACACATACGCTTTGGCCAAGGACTTATGAGTAGTAATTCCTACAAGTGGCCATGAGATATTCGCCCCTACTATTAGGAGTAGTGAATCCTTTATTGACCCTCTCAACTACTTTCGTTTACCTCACAATATACCCAATATCCATATCATAGGCCGCCCTCGAGCGAGCTCCGGAGATTGGAATCAAGGCACAAGGCTCAGCAAACAAAATACCTTGAAGATCTCAAGTGTAAGGATACTTGCATGTTTACTATATTGAGATTATATCACTGGCACTAAATAGTTATCCATGTGATTATCTCAAAGCTAGGTCATCTAATGAACTTGTTCTATTAACAAGCATCCATGTGTTAACTTTGAGTATCTCAATACTCACGGTTATGAGAACCACCGCCTAATCGAATCAGGAAGTCTAACACGTGTTAGTCTTAACGCATTAATGATGTCCTGTCTCATTAATACTACGACTAGGGACTATTTAAGTACTAACACCATCCAGTGTAGTAGGAATCTCATATCATGATCTCTATAATGATTTCCTTAACACAGTGTTGTACTAGGAACTTTATCGAACAGTTATATTACTTAAAGTAAACAAAAGAAACTCTAAGATAAATAATGCCTTTTATTAAAATAAAATGTGTCATATATAGTATACAAGTGATTGCCTCTAGGGCACAATACTAACAGATATTATGTGGTGAAAGGAGTTAATTGAACTATAGTTTATTATTGAAGGGTTCATGTCAAGCCACTTAACTTCCTGGACTCTTGGGTGGTCATGATGTGTTGCTTAATTCTGCTCATGATCTGAGAATATGGGTTTATTAATTGATGAATTAATAAACCAATCCTAATTAGAATTGCTATGATTAATTCTAATTAATTATGGATTATTAACCTCAAAGACGTTTGAATTAATTCATGTTCGCTACCAATTGACTGGGGAACCTAATAGGTCACACACAATAGAGGATTATATACTCAAGATGTTATTTGATAATATAGTAGTGTTAATTGAGAGAAAGAGAAGTTGTTATGACCAAATTATAATTAGTTATAATTTATGGGCCAAATTATAATTATGAGAACTTGATGATTCCAATTACAATTAGAGGATTTTAATTGTTTTAGAATTCTCAACTTTTTAGTATTTTTTCATGACATATAAGAGACATGCACAAAACCTAAGGGGTGTGGAATACATGAAAACAACAGCTTCCAAAACCCTTCCTTTTTCTCTTTTTCTCGTGGTTCTTCAACAAAAAAGAAGAACAAAAACCCTAGCCGCCTTGTTGTTTTCTACTAGCACAAAAAAATCTTGGTGCTTGGGTATGATCCTCCGTGTGGATTTCTGTTAGAGATAATCACACACTGTGATTGTAGTGGCTGGACATTCGACTCTCGTGGTGTTTGATCAAGAGGATTGCTGGATCATGCCACAATCATCAGATAAGAAGAAGGAAAATTTTATTTTTCAAACGCACAAAGAAAGGTAAAACTGTTACATTTTTTCCTTGTTGAACCTGTTTTAAATCATATGCTTGTGATCTTGGGGCTTGGATTTCTTAGTTTCCACCACAGTAATCTTTACTGTGATATAGAAATCCAATCAGTTGTATCCGAGACTTCCTGCAATGTGTTTTCTAACAGGTTTAAATTTTTGCTATGCATCGTTCCAAGCTTGTTCGGTGACTGAAAAATGTTTTCAATGGTGCGATTATGTCTCTAAAATATGTTTTCTGTTGACTTTATTTTCTATGTCTGAAAATGTTTCGTGCATAAGATAAGAGTTATAAAGAAACTGTGTCTGAGACTGGGTTCTGTATGAAGAGTTTTCTGTTTTGTTATCTTGGATGCAAATTGTTTTCATCTTGATACAAAAGCTTTCTCTGGTTCTGGTTTCATGCAGAAAAACATTTGTGGATGTTTTTGGTTATGGAATTTTGTTGTGGGTTAAATCTGTAATGCATTATGCTTGTGTAATTGTTACAGCATATTTCGAAAGCTGTCAAAAAAGGATTATTTTCTGTGTGTGCTACGGGTTTTTTTTTTCAGGAAAAACGTTTATGTGAACATGTTTGTTTTTGTTTTTGTTTAAACTAACAAATTGGTTGTTGTTTTGAGATTCAAAACAGAAAAATTTTGTTGAGAATTGTTCTCACTAAACCGTTGCAGAAGATGTAGGCTCCAAAAATAGTTTCTAGAAAAAAAATTTTAAATATCACCGACTCTTCCAGACTGCAGCCAGCGTTGGCTCTAGCTCCTAACCGGCACCGGTTCTATGCTATTTCGCAATGTCTAGAAATCGTTTCTGGAATTTTTTTTTTCCAAAAACCCGACTGCAGCCGACGCCAGCTCTGGCCTCTAACCGGTGCTGGTTCTGTTCTGTTTCACGATGCTCTAGCAATTAATAAATTTTCTAAAAAGGATTTTGAAAGGGAAAAATCTCATTTGATGAGAGGTGGTGAAATAAAATTTTCTTTCAAGGGGTGCTGCCCCTTGACCCCCACTGGCTGACTAGCCAGTAGGACTGCCATTATTGCTACCAGAGACGGGACCCAAAAGCATTTTCTCAAAATTAATTTTGAGACAAACAATTTTATTTTTCAAAATAGTTATTTTGAAATTTTAAAATTAATATATTTTTCTAAAATATTGATTTTAGAATTTATTTTATTTTTCCAAAATAGTGATTTTGGAATAATAAAAATTATATGTTTATTTTGTTTAAGCATAACTAATGGCATGGTGGATGGTTATGAACTAAAACCAATTATATCTTTTCATTCATTTTACAGTTTTGATTTTTTTATGCGTGTCCTATCTTCTCTAGAATTCTGGTGTAATTCTCTTCTCATCTAACTCCCCTCAAATGTAACTTGAGGTTTTTTCTCTTTAGGAAATTATGTAATTAGTTTACATAGGTTAGATAGGAGTAGAATTATTTTTATTTTGGAAATGGCAACCAAAATAAGGCGAGAAGGTAAGACCTTCTATTTAAATTATGCACGAACACATAGGGTTAACTATATTAATTTATTTTATTGCTCAAAGGAATTAATTTAGGGTAAAGTTCATAACCATACCACATAATCGCTTTATTACCATGATTATCAATTATGTGATTTATTGATTTTTATGCATGTTATTTATTGAAATCACTAAAATGACAAATCCCTCAATTAATAGTCAACCTAATTCCTTCCGTTAATATAGTAAGAACGAGAGTCCTTTTTCAAGACTAGGTTGTTGGGCAAACCCAAGCCTACTCGATATCGGGCATGTTCAAGCTGTGGAATTAAATTCCTAATTAATGGGTTGGGTTTAACTAAATTATTTATCCTAGTTGGACAAAATCAAGCATAAAGAAATTTAGAGGAAAAGTTGGGATAGCCCGAACGGCTTTAATATTAAAAGCTGTTAATCACCCAATGATCCGGTAATTACATACGATGTAAATGGTATTTGGATACCTACAAATTCTTGAGGAATTTGGATACTGGTCCACTAGGAAAGCTTCCAATGGGCTTTCCTGAATCAGTAGTGGGGGCTATTGGTTTGAGTAAAATAGTGGAGTAAAAATGCGTTTAATTAAAATCCTGATTATTTTCATTTCATGTGCATATACAGTAACTAATCCTCACTATCCTTACATCTAGGTCACTTGCATCATGTCTACAAACCTAAACCTATGTAGCATCTTGAGACCAACAAGTTAACCGAATCAAACTACCTCGACTAGTATAGAAACTTGAGAATTGTTCTCAAATTGGAAAAGTTACTCTCGTGCTAGATGCTCCTACTCTACCATCACTAGCTCAAGATGCTCATGTTGATGAGCATGTTGTCCACAAAAAGCATAAGGAGGATAGTGATTCAGCATCGTGTATTATACTAGCATTCATGATTCTTGAGTTGCAAAAACAACACGAGCATATAGATGCTTAATCGATTGTACTACATCTTCCAAAGCCGGCTGATGCCCAAGTTAGAATTGAGAGATATGAGATCTCAAAGTAACTATTCCGTTGCAAAATGGCAGAGGGTTCTTCTGTGGCCACTTATGGGCTGAAGATGTTGGGCTTAATAGAAAAGCTTGGATCTCTCGAGTTCGCGATAGATCATGACTTAAGTATTGACTTAATTGTACAATCTTTGCCTAATAGTTTCTCACAATTTGTGATTAACTATCAGATGAACAAGATTAAGTCTACCATTCCTGAGTTGATCAATCTTCTCAAAACTGTGAAGTCCTCCATGAAGAAGGATTCTAATGTAGTTTTAATGGTAGAATCTTCTTCTTCTAAGAAGAAAGTTTAAAAGAAGAAGAAGAAGGCTCTCATGAAGCCCAAAGGTAGTGTGAAGAAGAAGGACACTGCTACCAAGGGCCCATGCCATCATTGTGGCAAGATGGGCCACTGGAGGCGCAACTGCAAGGCCTACTTGGAGACTTTTAAGGACAAGAAGTAGAAGGAGAAACTTGCAAGCACTTCTACTTCTACTCCAGGTATATTTATAATTGAGATAAATACTGCCTTTAGAAATTAGATATGGGTATTAGATACCAGATGTTGATCTTATTTGTGTAATAACTTACAGGGACTAAAGGGCAGTATAAGGCTAAAGAAAGGCGAAGTGGACCTATGTACTGTGAATAGGGCAAAGGTTGCTGCACTTGCTGTGGGGACATACGAGCTGAATCTGCCTTTAGGATTAGTTCTAGAATTACAAAACTGTTATTATGTACCAGTTTTAATGAAAAATATAATCTTAGTTGCGTGTTTAGACTTAAATGGATTTCATTTGATATTTAAGAATAAATGTTGTTCTTTTTCATTGAATGATATTCATTATGGTTCAGCAACTTTAGTTAATGGTTTATATGTTCTAGACTTAGATAATCCAATTCTCAATATAAATAATAAGAAACCTAAAATAGATAACTCTAACACCTCTTACTTATGGCATTGTCATTTAGGCCATGTAAACAAATATCGTGTTTCTAAGTTATACAAACTTGGTGACTTAGGGTGATTTGATTATGAATCATATGGCACATGCGAGTCTTGTTTATTAGGTAAAATAGCTAAAACTCTTTTTTTAAGAAAAGGAGAATGGGCTAAGGAGTTATTAGAACTCATATATTCTGATGTATATGGCCCAATATCAATACAAGTAAGAGGAGATTATAACTATTTCATAACCTTTATCGATGATTTCTCATAATACGGGTATTTGTATTTAATGAAATACAAATCTAAGGCCTTTGATAAGTTCAAAGACTTCAAAAATGAAATAGAGAAACAACTTGGCAAAAGTATTAAGATTCTAAGATTTGATCGATGAGGAGAACACTTGAGACAAGAGTTTTTGAGTTATTTTAGAGATAATGGGATATTATCTCAATGGATTTTGCCACATACACCTCAACATAACGGTGTATTTGAGAGAAGGAATCGAACCCTTTTAGACATGGTACGGACCATGGTGGCTTCTGCAGACCTACCAAAATTATTTTGGGGGTATGCACTAGAAACTTCTGTTTATATACTAAACAGAGTTCCGACAAAATTGGTTGATTCTACCCCATTTGAGATGTTCTTTGGTAAGAAATCAAGGTTATCTCACTTGCAAGTATGGGGTTGTCCTGCCTTTGTCAAAAGGCCACAGTCAGAAAAACTTGATTGTAAGTCTGACAAGTGTTTGTTTGTGGGACATCCGAAAAAATCTTTCGGATATTATTTCGACCTACCCTCTAAAAACAAAGTGTTTGTTTCAAAGCATGTTGTCTTCTTAGAGAAGGAGCAAATTCTTAAAGGGGACAGTGGGAATAAAATTGAACATAGTAAAGTTCAAGAAGATCAAACAAATAAGAGTCAACCGTCTGATCCCACATCTATTGAGAGAATAGATGAACCTTCTACTACACATGAATCTTATAGGTTTAGTAGGATACGTGTGGCACCTGAGAGATATGGATTTCTCATTAGTGACCAGTATGATGTATTACTCATAGATAAAGATGAGCCTGCTACCTACAAGGATATTTTGAACAGTGCAGAATCTGGCAAATGGCTTGAGGCCATGAAGTCAGAGATGGATTCTATATACGACAACCAAGTGTGGATTTTGGTTGATCCCCCTAAAGGAATTAAACCTATTGTGTGCAAGTGGGTTTTCAAGAAGAAAACGGACATAGATGGTAACGTAGTTACCTATAAAGCACAACTAGTGGCGAAGGGTTATCGTCAACAACATGGTATTGACTATGACGAAACTTTCTCGCCAGTAGCCATGTTAAAATCCATTAGGATACTCTTAGCCATTGCTGCTCATTATGATTATGAGATTTGGCAAATGGATGTGAAAAACAGCTTTCCTAAACGAAAAATTAACTGAGAAAGTGTATATGACATAACCTGAGGGTTTCACATCCAATGATAGCACAAAGGTGTGTAAGCTGCAAAGGTCTATTTATGGACTTCATCAAGCTTCTAGGAGTTGGAACATCCATTTTAATGAAATAATCAAAGAGTTTGGTTTCATTCAAAACATGGATAATCTTTGTGTATACAAGAAGGTCAGTGGGAGCGCAATCGTTTTCTTATTGCTTTAAGTAGATGACATATTACTAATAGGAAATGATATACCTATCTTGCAAACGGTTAAAGTTTGGTTGTCCAAACAATTCTTCATGAAAGACCTTGGTGAAGCAACCTATATTCTTGGAATAAGGATCTATAAAGATAGATCTAAAAGGTTACTAGGTCTTTCATAGTCTACCTACATAGACAAAGTACTAAAGAGGTTTGGCATGGATCAATCCAAAAAAGAATTCTTGCCCATGTCACATGGTGTAAGCCTTTCAAAGTTGATGTCTCCCAAGACACAAGTTGAAAGGGATCATATGAGTAAGATTCCATATGCTTCGGCAGTTGGATCTATCATGTATGCTATGAAATGTACAAGGCCCAATGTATCTTGTGCTCTTAGTTTGATGAGCAGAAACCAATTCGACCCTGGTAAGGGTCATTGGGCGGTTGTAAAGAATATTTTTAAGTACTTACGAAGGACTAAAGATGTGTTCTTAGTATATGGAGAAGGTGATTTGAAAATAAACGGGTATACTAATGCTAGTTTTCAATCTGAAAAAGATGATTTCAGATCACAATCCGGCTATATGTTTACGTTGTGCAGAGGGGCAATAAGTTGGAGGAGTTCCAAATAAGAGACTATTGCAGACTCCACGACAGAAGTTGAGTACATAGCCGCTTCTAAAGCAACTAAGGAGGCCGTTTGGATCAAGAAGTTCGTGACGGAACTGTTAATGTTGTGCCCCAGAGGCAATTACTTGTATATTATATATGACACATTTTATTATAATAGGCATTATTTATCTTATAGTTTCTTTTGTTTACTTTAGATAATATAACTGTTCGATAAAGTCCCCAGTACAACACTGTGTCAAGGAAATCATGATAGAGATCATGATATGAGATTCCTACTACACTAGATGGTGTTAGTACTTAAATAGTTCCTAGTCATAGTATTAATGAGTCAGGACATCATTAATGCATTAAGATTAGCATGTGTTAGACTTCCTGATTTGATCAGGCGGTGGTTTTCATATCCGTGAGTATTGAGATACTCAAAGTTAACACATGGATGCTTGTTAATGGAACAAGTTCATTGGATGACCTAGCTTTGAGATAATCATATGGATAACTATTTAGTGCTACTGATATAATCTTAATATAGCAAACGTGCAAGTATCCTTAGATTTGAGATCTCCAAGGTATTTTATTTGCTGAGCTTTATACTTTGATTCCAATCTTCGGAGCTCGATCGAGGGCCACCTATGGGATGGATATTAGGTACATTGTGAGGTAAACGAAAGTAGTTGAGAGGGTTAATAAATGATTCACCACTCCTAATAGTAGGGGCGAATATCTCACGACCACTTGTAGGAATTACTACTTGGAAAGTCCTTGGCCAAGGTGATTGTATATTGGAAACAGTTCCAATTGATACATATCTAGAGTAGTGGGTTTCTAGTACAAGTACTATTGTATTCATACCAGAATTAATTCTGGAAGGAGTTGGCACTAATTTCGTACTCCAAACCGAATGAGATATTGTATGGTGAAATGAGTAAATTGCACTGAGATTTGTTATTGAAGGGTTCATGTCATGGCACTTGACTTGTTGGACTCTTGGATGGTCATAATGTGTTGCTAGATATTGCTCATGATCTGGGAATGTGGGTTTATTAATTGATAAATTAATAAACCAATCCTGATTAGAATTAATAGGATTAATTCTAATTAATTATGAATTATTAATCTCAAAGACGTTTGGATTAATTCATGTTCACTACCAATTGACTGGGAAACCTAATAGGTTACACACAATAGAGAATTATATACTCAAGATGTTATTTGATAACATAGTAGTGTTAATTGAGAGAAAGAGAAGTTATTGTGGACAAATTATAATTAGTTATAATTTGTGGTCTAAGTTGTAATTGTAAGAACATGATGTTTCCAATTACAATTAGGGAATTCTAATAGGATTAGAATTCCCAGTTTTGGGAAGAAAAATTTCATGTGACATATTAACAAGACACAAGAAACCCTAGTTGAAAAATAACACACGAAAAACCAGCAACACTCGACCTTCTCTTCTCTCTATCTCTCTCGATTGTCTTGAGAAACAACCCTAGCCGCCATCTTGTTTCTACTAGCACAGGAAAGTTTGGTGCTTAAATATTCCTATGTGTGGATTACTGTTAGAGATAATTACACACTGTGATTATAGTTGTTAGACGTTCACCTCATATGGAGGTTCATCACGAGGATTGTTGGATCGTGCCTTGACTTGAAGAAGAAATTTTATTTTTTAGACGATCAAACAAAGGTAAAAAGCTGCTACCTTTATTATCTTTATGTCATGTTTTCTACACATAGACGGGTCCTGGGATGGTATCTCGTTTAGTTTCCCCTGCGCCGCATAGGATATGAGCCTGAAATACCTAACAGGAAGTGGGTGTGATTCCTAGCTTTGTTAGTCCAACATGTCTGTATTATGACAATAACGGGGCCATTGCACAAGCAAAGGAGCCACGGTCTCACCAACGATCCAAACACGTACTGCGACGCTTTCATTTGATACGAGAGATCATAGATAAGAATAATGTAAAGATAGAGAGAGTTCTCTCGGATAAGAACATAGCTGACCAACTTACAAAAGCACTATCCCAAAAGAAACATGATAGGCAAGTTGAGTTAATCGGTATTAGATACATGAATGATTGACTCTAGTGCAAGTGGGAGTTTGTTAGTGTTATGCCCTAGAGGCAATCACTTGTACGTTATATATGACACATTTTACTTAATAAAGTGCGTTATGTTAGTGTTGTGCCCTAGAGGCAATCACTTGTACCATGTATATTACATATTAAATTAATAAGAGGCATTCTTTATCTTTCAGTTTGATTGTTATATCTAAATATGTGTACAAACCGTTAGATAAAGTCCCTAGTACAACACAGTGTTAAGGAAATCATGATAAAGATCATGATGTGAGATTCTTACTACACTATGCAGTGTTTGTACTTAAATAATCCCCAGTCATAGTATTAATAAGATGGGACATTATTAATACACCAAGACTGGCACATGTTATATCTCTTGATTGGATCAAGCGGTAGTTCTTATATCCGTGAGTATTGGGATACTCAGGATTAACGTGTGGATGCTTGTTTTGGAACAAGTTCATTGGATGACCTAGCTACGAGATAATCACTTGGATAGCTATTTAGTGCCAGTGATAGAATCTCATTATAGCAAGTGTGCAAGTATCCTTAGACTTGAGATCTCCAAGGTACTTTGTTTATCGAGCATTATACTTTGATTCTAATCTTTGGAGTCTTATCTAGGACCGCCTATGGGATGGATATTAGGTACAACATAAAGTAAACGAAAGTAGTTGAGAGGGTCAATAAAGGATTCACCACTCCTAATAGTAGGAGAGTATATCTCTAGGCCACTTGTAGAAATCATTACTCATCAAGTCCTTGGCCAAGGTGACCATGTGATGGAAATGGTTCCAATTGATACACATATCGAGTAATGGATTTCTTGAACAAGTACTAAAATATTCGGGCCAGAATTAATAATATTCTGGAGGGAGTTGGCACTAATTCCATGCTCTAGACCGAATGAGATATTGTATGTTGAAAGGAGTTTATTGCACTGATAATTTGCTATTGAAAGGTTCATGTCAAGCCACTTGACTTTCTGGACTTTTGGGTGGTCAAGAGTCATTGCTAGATGTCGCTCTTGATATGCTAAATATGAATTTATTAATTAGAGAATTAATAAATTTAATCCTTTATTTTATTAAGGATTATTAATTCTAATATTGTTAGAATTAATTCATATTATACTACCAATAAGACCAGGAAACCTAATGGGTCACACACAATAAAGGTTTGAATGCTCAAATATATTATTTGATAATATTGTGGGGTTAATTAAGAGAAGGAACATATTTATAGGTGAATTATAAGTTTGTTATAATTCATGGGACCTAATTGTAATTAAGTAAACTTCAATGACTAATTTGTTGACAATTGGACGTTGAAGGACTAAGTTGTAATTTATGGTAATTATAAATCTATAAATATAAGGAAACGGTTTCTTTAGGGTGAGTGATAGACTATTCACGCAATAACAGAGAAACCGTTTCTCTGCCTCTCTCTTGATCAAACCCTAGCCGTCTCTCTTCTTGATCAAAACCCTAGCCTCCCGAATTCTACTAGCATAGAATTGTGAGATTGTGAGCATTCAACCTTGTGTGGATTATCATTAGAGGGAGTTCTTTCTTGGACCTCAGTTGAGCTGCAGTGAACGGTTTTGGATAATCTGGATCGCGCCAGCGTTCTTGTTTCTGAAATTTTTGAATTCTGGCTTCACGAGGTAATAAACGCAATCTTCTCATTTTTCCCGTTTCTATTGCAAACCCGTAATCTACGGCTTGGATTTGTTGTTGTTTTCTGCTGCGCTTAATCTGATTATGCATGATAGAAATCCTATAGTGGTATCAGAGACAACGGGTTTGTGTTTTAATGCGATGTTTTATTGCTTTGAATTGTTCAAGCATGTAAATTTCATGATTATAGCATGTTAATTATATGATCATGTCTGCTGGATTGTATGTAATCGTCTGGGTTTTGTTTTGAATAATCTGGGTTGCAGAAATCGTTTCTACGTTGTGGGTTTTATGCTTTTGAAAATATTGCAGAATGGTTCTGCGTCTGTGTTCAGGTTTTGGCTTCAGTTGATGTTCATCATGTAATTAAGCCTTCCATTTAACAATTTGGATTGTTAAATTGATTGTGAGAATGATCACAATGGTTTGTTAATAAAGATTAACAAAGGTCAACGTCAAAAACTGGTTTTGATTGATCTTGGAACGGCCCCGAACTGAACAAAAAAAAAATTTCCAGAAAATCCAAGCCGCACGTGGTGGTTACTGTTCGGTTTTTTTTTTTTTTTAAAAAGGTTATGGACTAGAATTTTGAAAGGGAAAATCTCATTTGATGAGAGATGGTAAAATAAAAAATTTTCCACGTGGGCACTGCCCCCTGACCCCAGCAAGGGGCGCTGCCCCCTTGACCCCCGCCCACTGACCGGCCAACGGGACCGCCGTTATCGTTGCGTGATGGGACCCAGAAGCATTTTCTCAAAATTAGTTTTGAGACAATCAATTTTATTTTTCAAAATAGTGATTTTGAAAATTTAAAATTAATGTATTTTTCTTAAATGTTTATTTTAGAATTTGTTTTATTTTCCCAAAATACAGATTTTGGAATAATAAAAGTATATGTTTATTTTGTTTAAGCATAGTTAATGGCATGGTGGATGGTTATGGACTAAAACAAATTATATCTGTTCATGCATTTTTTACCGCTTTGTTTTAATGAAATAGGGCCTGCGTGTCCTGCCTTCTCTCAAATTCTGATGTAATTCTCTTCTCATCTAACTCCCCTTGAATGTAACTCGAGGTTTCTCCTTTTAGGAAATTATGTAATTAGATTATATAGGTTAGATTGAGGTAGAATTTTACTTTCAAGATTTTGAAGATGGCGTTCAAAATAAGGCGAGATGGTAAGACCCTCTACCTGTATCATGCATGAACACATAGGGTTGACCATATTAATTTTCTTGGTGGCCCGAGGAAATTAATTTAGAAAGTCCATAACCATGCCACGTAATTGTTTATTACCATGTGTATCAATTTTATGCTGCTTATTGATAAATTGTACGCATGCCTCACAATGAGACCACTAAAAGGAATAAATCCCTCAAATAATATTAAATCTAATGCCTTCCATTAATATAGTGAGAACAAGAGCTCTTTTTCGAGACCAGGTTGTTGGGCAAACACAAGCCTACTTGACATCGAGTATGTTCAAGCTATAGAATTTAAATTCATGTTAATGGATTGGATTTAACTAATTTCTTTATCCCGGTTGGGCTAACCCAAGCATAAAGAAAATTAGAGGCAAAGTTGGGCTAGTATTTGATACTTTAATGATTAAAAGATGTTAATCACACAATGATTCAGTAGTTACTTTTTGATGTAATTGGTATTGGATACCTACCACTGAACTTAAGAGTGGCTTGTTGGGCTAACCCAATGTTATTCTTAAGGAATTTGGATACTGATCCACTAAGAAAGTTTCCAACGGGCTTTCTCGAGTCAATAGTGAGGGCTATTGGTTTGAGTAAAATAGTGGAATAATTATGCGCTTAATTAAAGACCTAATTAATTGCATTGCATTTGCATATACATGTTCTAATAATTCCATCTTTACATCTAGGTCATTTGCATCATGTCGACAAACCTAAACTTGCGTAGCATCTTAGAAATAAACAAGCTCACTGAATCAAACTATTTGGACTGGTATAGAAACTTGAGAATCGTTCTCAAGTCGGAAAAGTTACTCTACGTGCTAGAAGCTCCTATTCCGCCACCTCCAGCTCAAGATGCTCCTACTGAAGAGCATGCTGTCCACAAGAAGCACAAAGAAGATAGCGACACAACATCTTGTATCATGCTGGTGTCAATGTCTCCTGAGCTGCAAAAACAGCATGAGCATATAGATGCTCAATCAATGATCCTCCATCTTAGAGAGCTGTTTGATAAACAAGCTAGAACATAGAGATATGAGATCTCTAAACAACTGTTCCGTGCTAAGATGGTTGAGGGTGCTTCAGTGGCCACTCATGGCTTGCAGATGTTGGGCTACATTAAAAAATTTGGGTCCCTTGGGTTCGTAATGGATCATGACTTAAGTATTGACTTAATTCTACAATCATTACCAAGTAGTTTTTCGCAATTTGTGATCAACTACCACATGAATAATGTTGAGACCACAATACCTGAGCTAATCAATCTGCTTAAGACTGCTGAGTCCTCTATGAAAAAGGATGATAAGGCAATCTTGCTAGTAAGTTCTTCATATTCTAAGAAAAAGGTTTCTAAGAAGAAGAAGAACACTCCTACTAAGCCCAAAGGAGGTGTCAAGAAGAAGGAGGCTGCCCCTAAAGGCCCATGTCATAATTGTGGCAAAATGGGCCACTGGAGGCATAACTGCAAGGCCTACTTGGAGACTGTGAAGGAAAAGAAGGAGAAGGAGAAGCTTGCAAGCACTTCTACTTCTAATCCTGGTATGTTTATGATTGAGATTAATACTGCCTTTAATAATGAGATATGGGTATTGGAAACCGGTTGTGGATCTCATTTATGCAATAATTTGCAGGGACTAAAGGACAGTAGAAGGTTAAAGAAAGGTGACATGGACCTACGAGCTGCAAATGGAGCAAAGGTTGCTGCACTAGCTGTGGGGACTTATCATCTCAATCTACCTTCTGGATTAGTTTTAGAACTACAAAACTGTTATTTTGTACCAGTTTTGTTGAAAAATATTATCTCAGTTGCTTGTTTAGACTTATTCGAATTTCATTTAAGTTTTAAGAATAAATGTTGTTCTTTCTCATTAAATGATATTCATTATGGTTCTGCAACTTTGATCAATGGTTTATATGTTCAAGACATGTATAATCTAATTCTCTATATAAGTAAAAAGAAACATAAAAAGAATAACTTAATCTCATCTTACTTAGGGCATTGTCGTTTAGGCCATGTAAATGAAAAACGTGTGTCTAAGTTATACAAATTGGGTGACTTAGGGTCATTTGATTACGAATCATATGACACATGCGAATCTTGTTTACTTGGAAAAATGGCTAAAACTTCTTTTTCAAGAAAAGGAGAAAGGGTAAAAGAGTTATTAGAACTCGTACATTCAGATGTATGTGGCCCAATGTCAATACAAGTAAGAGGAGGTTATCAATACTTCATTACCTTTATTGATGATTATTCTCGATATGGGTATTTGTATTTGATGAAATACAAATCTGAAGCCTTTGACCGTTTCAAAGACTTCAAGAATGAAGTAGAGAAACAACTTGGCAAAAGTATTAAAGCTCTTAGATCCGATCGATGAGGTGAATACTTAAGTCAAGAGTTTTTAAGTTATCTAAGAGATAACGGAATATTATCTCAATAGACTCCACCATATACACCTCAACATAACGGTGTATATGAGAGAAGGAATCGAATCCTTCTAGATATGGTAAGGACCATGATGGCTTTTGCAGACCTACCAAAATCGTTTTGGGGGTACGCACTGGAGACTGCTGTTTACATTTTAAATAGAGTTCCGTCAAAAACGGTTGATACCACTCCTTATGAGTTATTCTTTGGTAAGAGACCAAAGTTATCTTATTTAAGAATTTGGGGTTGCCCTACTTAAAAAGGTAATGTCAGACAAACTTGAAAATAAGTCTGACAAATGTTTGTTTGTTGGATATCCAAAAGAATCGTGTGGATATTACTTCTATCTTCCTTCTGAAAATAAAGTTTTTATTTCAAAACACACTGTCTTCTTAGAGAAGGAGCACATGTTCAAAGAAGATAGTGGGAGCAAGCTTGAACTTAGTGAAGTTCAAGAAGAGCAAACAAATATTGATCAACCTTCTGAACCTGTATATATTCAAATAGATGAACCTTCTAACACACAAGAGCTTTATAGGTTAAGTAGGATACGAGTGGCACCTGAGAGATATGGATTTCTTATAAGTGACCATAATGACGTATTGCTCATAGATGACGATGAGCCTACAACTTACGAGGATGTTCTGAATAGTTCAGAATCTGACAAATGGCTCGAAGCTATGAAGTCAAAGATGGATTCCATGTATGACAACCAAGTATGGACTTTGGTTGATCCACCTGAAGGAATCAAGCCTATAGGGTGTAAATGGGTTTTAAAAAAGAAAACTGACCTGGATGGTAATGTGGTTACCTATAAGGCTCGCTTGGTAGCAAAAGGTTATCGTCAACGAAAAGGTATTGACTATGACGAAACTTTTTCACCAGTTGCGATGTTGAAATCCATAAGAATACTCCTAGCCATTGCTGCTCATTACGATTATGAGGTCTGGCAAATGGATGTGAAAATAGCTTTCCTTAATGGAAACCTGATTGAGGAAGTGTATATGACACAGCCTGAAGGTTTCATATCCGAAGATGGCACAAAGGTGTGCAAGTTGCAAAGGTCCATTTATAGACTTAAGCAAGTATCTAGGAGTTGGAATATCCGTTTTGATGAGACAATCAAAGAATTTGGCTTCATTCAAAACATGGATGAACCCTGTGTGTACAAGAAGGCTAGTGGGAGTAAAGTTGTTTTCCTATTGCTTTATGTAGATGACATATTACTTATAGGAAATGATGTTTCCACTTTTCAATCAGTGAAGATTTGGTTGTCCAAGATGTTCTCCATGAAAGACCTTGGAGAAGCAACCTATATTCTGGGAATAAAGATCTATAGAGATAGATCTAGAAGGTTACTAGGTCTTTCACAGTCTATATATATAGACAAAGTGCTGAAAAGGTTCAGCATGGATCAATCCAAAAGAGGATTCTTACCTATGACACATGGTGTAAGCCTTTCAAAGTCGATGTCTCCAAAGACACAAGTTGAAAGGGATCACATGAGTAGAATTCCATATGCTTCGGCAATTGGGTCTATCATGTATGCTATGATATGTACTAGGCCCGATGTATCGTGTGCTCTTAGTTTGACGAGCAGATACCAATCGATCCTGGAGAGGGTCATCGGGCGGTTGTAAAGAATATCCTTAAGTACTTACGAAGGACTAAGGATGCATTCTTGATATATGGAGATGGTGATTTACAAGTAAGAGGGTATACTGATGACAGCTTTCAGTCCGATAAGGACGACTTCAAATCACAATCTGGCTACGTATTTACATTAGGTGGTGGGGCAGTTAGTTAGAAGAGCTCTAAATAACAGACTACTGCCGATTCGACTACTGAAGCAGAGTACACAGCAGCTTCTGAAGCAGCTAAAGAAGTAGTATGGATCAAGAAGTTCATCACTGAACTTGGAGTGGTGCCCAGCATTGTGGATTCGATACCTTTGTATTGTGACAACAATGGAGCCATTCCACAGGCAAAGGAACCACGATCTCATCAACGATCCAAGCATGTACTTAGACGTTATCATCTTATTAGAGAAATTATAGATAGAGGAGATGTAAAGATAGAGAGAATTCCCACGGATCAGAACATAGCTGACCCACTCACTAAAGCGCTTTCCCAGAAGAAACATGATAAATATGTTGAGTCAATTGGTATTCGATACATGAATGATTGGCTCTAGTGAAAGTGGGAGTTTGTTAGTGTTGTGCCCTAGAGGCAATCACTTGTACCATGTATATTGCATACTAAATTAATAAAAGGCATTCTTTATCTTTCAGTTTGATTGTTATATCTAAATATGTGTACAAACCGTTAGATAAAGTCCCTAGTACAACACAGTGTTAAGGAAATCATGATAAAGATCATGATGTGAGATTCCTACTATACTATTCAGTGTTTGTACTTAAATAATCCCCAGTCATAGTATTAATAAGATGGGACATTATTAATACGCCAAGACTGGCACATGTTATATCTCTTGATTGGATCAAGCGGTGGTTCTTATATCCGTGAGTATTGGGATACTCAGGATTAACGTGTGGATGCTTGTTTTGGAACAAGTTCATTGGATGACCTAGCTATGAGATAATCACTTGGATAATTATTTAGTGCCAGTGATAGAATCTCATTATAGCAAGTGTGCAAGTATCCTTAGACTTGAGATCTCCAAGGTACTTTGTTTATCGAGCATTATACTTTGATTCTAATCTTTGGAGTCTTATCTAGGACCGCCTATGGGATGGATATTGGGTACAACGTAAAGTAAACGAAAGTAGTTGAGAGGGTCAATAAAGGATTCACCACTCCTAATAGTAGGAGAGTATATCTCTAGGCCACTTGTAGAAATCATTACTCATCAAGTCCTTGGCCAAGGTGACCATGTGATGGAAATGGTTCCAATTGATACACATATCGAGTAATGGATTTCTTGAACAAGTACTAAAATATTCGGGCCAGAATTAATAATATTCTGGAGGGAGTTGGCACTAATTCCATGCTCTAGACCGAATGAGATATTGTATGTTGAAAGGAGTTTATTGCACTGATAATTTGCTATTGAAAGGTTCATGTCAAGCCACTTGACTTTCTGGACTTTTGGGTGGTCAAGAGTCATTGCTAGATGTCGCTCTTGATATGCTAAATATGAATTTATTAATTAGAGAATTAATAAATTTAATCCTTTATTTTATTAAGGATTATTAATTCTAATATTGTTAGAATTAATTCATATTATACTACCAATAAGACCAGGAAACATAATGGGTCACACACAATAAAGGTTTGAATGCTCAAATATATTATTTGATAATATTGTGGGGTTAATTAAGAGAAGGAACATATTTATAGGTGAATTATAAGTTTGTTATAATTCATGGGACCTAATTGTAGTTAAGTAAACTTCAAGGACCAATTTGTTGACAATTGGACGTTGAAGGACTAAGTTGCAATTTATGGTAATTATAAATCTATAAATATAAGGAAACGGTTTCCTTAGGGTGAGTGACAGACTATTCACGCAATAACAGAGAAACCGTTTCTCTGCCTCTCTCTTGATCAAACCCTAGCCGTCTCTCTTCTTGATCAAAACCCTAGCCTCCCGAATTCTACTAGCATAGAATTGTGAGATTGTGAGCATTCAACCTTGTGTGGATTATCATTAGAGGGAGTTCTTTCTTGGACTTCAGTTGAGCTGTAGTGAACGGTTTTGGATAATCTGGATCGCGCCTACGTTCTTGTTTCTAAAATTTTTGAATTCTGGCTTCAAGAGGTAATAAACGCAATCTTCTATTGCAAACCCGTGATCCATGGCTTAGATTTCTTGTTGTTTTTTGCTACGCTTAATCTGATTATGCATGATAGAAATCCTACACGTTATTTATCTTTCAATTTTTTTTTTGTTTACTTTTGTATAATATAATTGATAGATAAAGTTCCTAGTACAACACTGTATTAAGAAAATCATGATAGAGTTCATGATATGAGTTCTTGTTGGGTATCTCTCATGCATATCATATATGGCGCAGCAGAAAAATAAGAATGAGATACCAACCCAGGATCTGCATATGTGTGAAAAACAAGACATAAAGAGAACAAATGTAACAACTTTACCTTTCTTTGAGTGTCTAAAAAATAAAATTTTTCTTCTTCAAGTCTGAGGTGCGATCCAGCAATCCGCTTGATCAAATATCACGAGAGTTGAATATCCAACTACTATAATCACAGTGTGTGATTATCTCTAACAGAAATCTACACAGAGGATGACACTTAAGTACCAAGATTTTTTGTGCTAGTAGAAAAACAACAATGGTGGCTAGGGTTCTTCTTGTTTTTCAGAAAAACGAGAGAGAGAGAGAGAAGGAGAATGTTGTGTGTGCCCTAGGGTTTAGAGTTCTTTTCGTGTGTCTTCCTTACACTGAGGAACCATGCATATATCCTATACAATGCACAAAAAATCCTGATAAAAATCACTCTATCTAAGAATTCTAAAACAATTAGAATTCCCTAATTGTAATTGGAAACATCAAGTTCTCACAATTACAAATTTGACCATAGATTATAACTAATTATAATTTGTTCACAATAACTTCTCTTTCTCGCAATTAACTCCACTATGTTATCAAATAACATCTTGAGTGTATAATCCTCTATTGTTGGTGACCTATTAGGTTTCCCGGTCAATTGGTAGCGAACATGAATTAATCCAAATGTATTTTAGATTAATAATTCACAAATAATTAGAATTAATTATATCAATTCTAATCATGATTGTTTTATTAATTCATCAATTAAGAAATTCATATTCCCATATCATAAGCGGTATCTAGCAATACATCATTACCACCCAAGAGTGCAGGAAGTTAAGTGGCTTGACAAGAACCCTTCAATAGCAAACTACATTTCAATTGACTCTTTTCACTATACAATATCTCATTCCGTTTGAAGTACGAAATTAGTGCCAACTCCCACCAGAATATATTAATTCTGGCCCGAATATAATAGTATTTGTACTAGGAACCCACTAGTCCAGATGTGTATCAATTGGAACTGTTTTCAATACACAGTCGCATTGGCTAAGGACTTCTCGAGTAGTAATTCCTACAAGTGGCCGTGAGATATTCGCCCCTACTATTAGGAGTGGTGAATCCTTTATTGACGCTCTCAACTACTTCTGTTTACCTCACAATATACCCAATATCCATCCCATAAGGGCTCGCGAGCTGGCTCCAGAAATTGGAATCAAATCACACTGCTCAGCAAACCAAGTACTTTAGAGATCTCAAGTCTAAGGATACTTGCACGTTTGCTATATTGAGATTATATCACTGGTACTAAATAGTTATCCATGTGATTATCTCATAGCTAGGTCATCCAATAAACTTGTTCCATTAACAAGCATCTATATGTTAACTTTGAGTATCTCAATAGTCACGGATATGAGAACCACCGCCTGATCAAATCAGGAAGTTTGACACATGCTAGTCTTAATGCATTAATGATGTCCTGTCTCATTAATACTACGACTAGAGACTATTTAAGTACTAACATTATACAGTGTAGTAGGAATCTCATATCATGATCTCTATCATGATTTTCTTAACACAGTATTGTACTAGGGACTTTATCTAACAGTTATATTATATTAAAGTAAACAAAAGAAACTATAAGATAAATAATGACTTTTATTAAAATAACATGTGTCATATACAACGTACAAGTGATTGCCTCTAGGGCATAACACTAACAATTTCTACTACACTATATAGTGTTAGCACTTAAATAGTCTCTAGTCGTAGTATTAATGAGATATGACATCATTAATGCGTTAAGACTAGCATGTGTTAGACTTTCTGATTCGATCAGGCGGTGTTTCTCATATCCGTGAGTATTGAGATACTTAAAGTTAACACGTGGATGCTTGTTAATGGAACAAGTTCATTGGATGACCTAGCTATGATATAATCACATGGATAACTATTTAGTACCAGTGATATAATCTCAATATAGTAAACATGCAAATATCCTTAGACTTGAGATCTCTAAAGTACTTTGTTTGCTGAGCAGTGTGATTTGATTCCAATTTCTGGAGCCAGCTCGCGAGCCCTTATGGGATGGATATTGGGTATATTGTGAGGTAAACAGAAGTAGTTGCGAGCGTCAATAAAGGATTCACCACTCCTAATAGTAAGGGCGAATATCTCACGGCCACTTGTAGGAATTACTACTCGAGAAGTCCTTAGCCAATGCGACTGTGTATTGAAAACAGTTCCAATTGATACACATCTAGACTAGTGGGTTCCTAGTACAAATACTATTATATTCGGGCCAGAATTAATATATTCTGGTGGGAGTTGGCACTAATTTCGTACTTCAAACCGAATGAGATATTGTATAGTGAAAAGAGTTAATTGCACTGTAGTTTGCTATTGAAAGTTTCGTGTCAAGCCATTTGACTTCCTGGACTCTTGGGTGGTCATGATGTATTGCTAGATACCGCTCATGATTTGGGAATATGAATTTATTAATTGATGAATTAATAAAACAATCCTAATTAGAATTGATATGATTAATTATAATTAATTATGGATTATTAATCTAAAAGACGTTTGGATTAATTCATGTTCGCCACCAATTAACTGGGAATCCTAATAAGTCACACACAATAGAGGATTATATACTCAAGATGTTATTTGATAATATAGTGGGGTTAATCGCGAAAAAGAGAAGTTGTTATGCCCAAATTATAATTAATTATAATTTATGGACCATATTATAATTATGAGAATTTGATGATTCCAATTACAGTTAGGGAATTCTAATTGTTTTGGAATTCTCAGTTTTTCAGTATTTTTTCGTCACATATTGGAGATATGCACGAAACCTAAGGGGTGTGGAATACACGAAAACAACAGCTAACAAAACCCTTCCTTTTTCACTCTTTCTCATGGTTCTTCAGCAAACAAGAAGAACAAAAACCCCAGCCACCTTGTTATTTTCTGCTACCACATAAAAATCTTGGTACTTGAGTGTGATCCTCCATGTGGATTTCTATTAGAGATATTCACATACTGTGATTGTAGTGATTGGACATTTGACTCTTGTGGTGTTTGATCAAGAAGCTTGCTGGATCGCGCCACAATTGTCAGACAAGAAAAAGGAAAATTTTGTTTTTCAGATGCACAAAGAAAGGTAAAACTATTACCTTTTGTTCCTTGTTCAACCTGTTTTATATCACGTGCTTGTGATCTTGGGGCTTGGATTTCTTTGTTTCCACCACAGTAATCTTTATGGTGATATAGAAATCCCATTAACTCGGTGCTAGGTTGGTCGAAATGACCAGGTGCTAAGTTCATTCTGTCCAGAGGCGATTTGTGCACGAATTTGAAATCTACCAAAGGATTTTGATATTTTTTGAATTCTACTCAAATTAGACTTTTCAAGTCACGAATTTTGGTATCAAGAGAGCTTATAGATTCAAGAAAAACACAATAGAAAAGTGTGAATTCAAGTATCTAAGCTGGCTACTTATATTTCAAAGACAAATTCACCACTTAAACGAGTATTGTTCAAATGAGGTTTTCAAGAGAAGAAGAAGGGCTTGTCTATGAGTTCTATCTTTTATCCTTTGTTTACTTTTCTTGAACAATAATCTACTTAATATTTTGATTGTAATTGGATATTATATTAGAGATTATGATTTTGAGCTAACTGGGATTTTGATCAATCTATTATTGTCCTTGTCATTTGATTACTTGTTATCATTAGTTATTGATGTGTTTTCTTCTAATTGACTTAGGAAATGATGTTAGAAGTCCATTGCAGAATTTTATATTTGTTAGATCTTAATGAACTCGGGGAAACGAAGTTAAGATTAAAAAACTAAAGTAACCAAAGATTGGTTGATTTCACCTAGAGCATAAGGTTATGAACTGATATCATATTTATTATCACATAGAGTATATGGATGATTATTAAATAAAGAATTTAATGCATCATTTGGCTCTTTTAGTGCAATTGAACAACCTGCTAAATTAATCAAGAGATAATGGTTTCATGGTTTGGGAAAGAAGTGGAGTCTACATAAGTGAGTTTACAACTTGGGAAATGATTGAATTTTACTTAAGTTCCTTCAAAATGCTAAGATGACAATTGATTGTGATGAATGCTAAGTGATTCAATACTATGTTTTCAAGATAGTTGTCTAGTTACATGAAATTGTATCATTGAGTTATATATGTATATTTTGCTTAATTTTTCTTTTTATTATTTTATCACTTTATTGGATCGGTTAAACAATGAATGAAAAGTAATTATTTTGTACTTGTTCCTTTGAGGATAGATATTCATTAACTCCCTATACTATGCTTGTGATGAGTATACTTGATCGTATGTGTAATTTGAGATAAATGTTTTAATTAAAACTTGGCTAGGAATGGATTTAAATTTGAAGGATTTTTATACACAAAAAATTCACACATCAAGTTTTTTGCGCAGTTGCTGAGGAACAATGTCATGAAAGTTAGGATTTTATTGATTCAACCATGTCTCTTTGTATATATGTCTATATGTAAATATGTATAGATGTTCCTTGTATGAATAGGAGACATATTTTTCTGTTGTTTGTATAATTCAAATTTAATTTCCTAATTTCGATGTTAATTGTAATTTGACTAACCCAATTCATGAGTGTATTGTAATTGATTAACTTGTGAATTCTATATTCTTACTATATACTTTTCTCTGAAGATCTAGCCCTTAGTGTATGACCCAACAATCTAAGGACAACATAGCAAATCTTGATCCTAAGATCGAGAGGACCTTAACAAAGATTCGAATGGTGGTTAGACAAAAGGTAAGAAATGACATAGAGGTTAACAAACAAAACAATTGTGGTAATGGTGGCAATAACAGGAGGACTATGAATGATTTTGTTAAGCCCGTAATCTCATATACAGGCTTGAGTATTGCAAGACCTAGGATAGAGGCCAATAAGTTTGAAATTGAGCCCAACATTATCCAGATGATTCAAAACATGGTGTAATTTGATGAGCTACCTGAGGAAGATCCTAATACCCACCCAGCGAGTTTTTTTAGAAATATGTGAAACGTTTAAGATGAATGGGGTTTCTGAAGATGCTATCAAACTTAGAATTTTTCTTTTTTTCTTGAGAGATAGAGCTAAATCCTGGTTAAAGTCTTTACTAGCTGGATCAGTCACCATTTGGAATGTTTTGGTTGAAAAATTTTTAGCAAAATATTTTTCCCCAACTAGAACACCCAAGCTTAGGATACACATTTTAGCCTTCCAATAGTTAGAATCTAAAAATCTCTATGAGTGTTGGGAAAGGTTCAAGGAGATACTTTGGAAGTGTCCTCATCATGGGTTTGAGATAGGTATGCAAATGCAAATCTTTCATAGTGGCTTAATAATATGTGCTTGAGGTAGGAAATCTTTCTAGATCTAAAAGTAGCTTTTGTTTTGAACTTTTTGTAAAGGACAAGAACTACAAGACAACAAGACAATCAAGAAAGGCTATAAAGGACATAAAGAGATCAAAGAAAGTAACAAAGAAAATACCTTTTCTATAAACAAAGAACCCTAAAAGAACTTAGCTTTTAGAACCCCAAATTAGTAGATTAGGTCTACCATAAAAATACCTTAGAAACCTTGACTTAGTAAGAAATCAAGAACTAAAAGGATAGGGAATTGTGGGCATTCAAATAAGAAACAACAAGAGCCCTAAATGACTTACAAGAAGAACCCTTGTTGATTTCTTAGTTGAATTATCCTTTGAGTTTATAGACACTTATTCAATGGTGGACTAAGCCCTTAGTTTGGTATTGGATTAAAGTTGAGCAAGAAATCTCTCCATGCTTCAAGTCTTCAAGGTGAATCTTCATTCATGTTAAAAAATATATGGAATTGTGTTCCTTGTTCTTACAATACAAAGCCTATATAATGGTATTCTGTTCCTGAACTAAAATACTTTTTAAATAATACAAAATGACCCCAAAAATAGCTGAAAAACGTTAGGTGTTCGGATCCAGAGTGGGGCCGACGCCAGGTACATTCTGGAGGAACAGTACCCTTCAAAAAAATAGCTGAGAAAACAACGTCTAGGGTTCGGATCCAGAGTGTGGCCGGTACCAGGTAGGGCTGGTAAGGTCGGCGCCAGGTCCATTCTACTGGAACAGTACTCGCGTCACAAAAGTGAGAGTTTATCTAGTCACACCCAGTACCATGTCGGTCTCCTTGGACTGGTGCCGGGTATGCTCTGCTGGGTGTCGTTTCTATGCGAACAGCTTCCAGTTAACATCCTTCGTACACTGATAGCATGATCCATTCTCAATCCTCTTCTGGCAATGTTCATACACTTTCCTACCTTAAATGAGCTTGTAGATATGTGTGAAGATTGAGTTGGAATTGTTTGAAGCGAGCTCTCATCAACGGACGGGGTAAGCTCAACTTTGTTTCGGATTCGTTCTCTCCCCCTTCTTGAGATTGATCCTCGTGACTAGATTAGTTCCTATCATTTCCCGCTTCTTGGAATGGATTCTTTCTTGAATTATATGCTACATCATAAGAAGAAAGATAAGCTACATTAAAAGTTGCACTTACATTATACTAACCCGGTAGATCAACCTTGTAGTCATTATGTCCATATCACTCAAGAACATGGAACAGTCTATCCTCTTGCGGTTTGAGCTTTGACTTGCGTTGGGTGGAAAATCTTTTCTTGTGCAAATGCACCCAAACCTACTCTTCTGGCTCAAATATCACCTGCTTTTTTCATTGGTTGTGCTTGCATCCAATGGTTTTATTCCATTTTTCAATTAGATATTTAACTTTCTCGTGCATGGATTTAACTAGCTCGGCCTTTTTTTGGCCATTAAGACTCAATCGTTCATCTACAGGCAAAGGAGTTAAATCTAATGGGGTTAATATATTAAACCCATAAATAACTTGAAATGGAGCAATAGTAGTAGTAGAATGGACAGTTCTCTTATATGCAAACTCAATATGTGGAAGATATTCTTTCCAGTTCTTCAAGTTCCTCTTGATGATTGCTCGTAGTAGTTACGTGAGAGTCTAGTTGACAACCTCCATTTGTCCATCCGTTTATAGGTGATAAGTTGTAGAAAACAACAAGTTAGTTCTAAGTTTTGCCTATAATATTCTCCAAAAATGACTTCAACTACAAAGATGGAATCTTTTCCACCCTTAGTCTGTGCCAATCCCAATATGAAATCTATTGAAATATCTTACCAAGGTGCATTAGGGACATGTAAAGGAGTATATAACCCTTGGGGTAGTGTTTTAGACTTAGCCCTTCTTCAGGTAATGCATGAGTTACAATGCCTCTCTACATCTCCCCTCATTTTTTGCCAATAAAAATGCTCTTGCAAAATACTTAATGTTTTTTAGTTCCCAAAATGTCCCATTAAACCTCCTCCATGAGCTTCCTTTACTAACAATTCTCTTAAGGATCCTTTTGGTATTCGTAGTTTACTATCTTTAAAAAGAAACCCATCATGCCTATAAAATTTTTGGAAAGCACATTTTTCATAAGCATGATAAATCCCTCCTAATTCTTCATCATTTGCATATAAATCCTTGATAAGCTCAAAACCAAGTAATTTTACATCCAAGGAATTTAAAAGCTCATACCTGCGAGATAATACATGGGCCACTACATTATTCTTACCTTTCTTGTACTTGATGACGTATGGAAATGTACCTATGAACTCCATCCATTTATCATGCTTTTTGTTCAACTTTTTTTGGCCTTTTAGATGCCTTAAAGTTTCATGGTCAATATGAATGATAAATTCCCTATCTAACAAATAATGCTGCCAATAGTGTAAGGTCCTCACTAATGCATATAATTCCTTGTCATAAATGGAATAATTCAAGAATGCTCTTAATAGTTTCTCAATAAAAAATGCAATAGGTTTTTTTATCTTGAGTCAACATAGCACATATTCCTATTCAACTAGCATCACATTCCACTTTAAAAGCTTTTTCAAAATTAGGTAAGGACAACAATAGATTATTCAATTTTAATTTCCAAGTAATAAAAGTGTTTTCTTGTTCCTCTCCCCACCTAAACCCTACGTTCTTTTTAATAACTTCAGTTAATGGGGTAGCTATTGTGCTGAAATTTCTAATGAAATGCCTATAAAAATTGGCTAACCTACGAAAGGTCCTTACCTCAGTAATAGAAGTAGGTGTTGGCCAATCCTGTATTGCCTTGACCTTTTCTTCATTAACTTCAATACCTTTTGAACTTACAACATAACCAAGAAAAGTTATCTTTTCCAAACAAAAGGAACAATTATCAAAGTTTGCATATAACATTTCTCTTCTAAGAGCAATAAGCACACACTTCAGATGATGCAAAAGATCTTCATAAGTTTTTCTATAAATCAAAATATCATCAAAATACACCACAATACATTTTCTAATATATTCTCGAAACATATAATTAATAAACCTCATGAAGTACTAGGTGCATTTGATAACCAAAATGGCATTACAAGCCACTCATATAAACCCTGTTAGGTCTTAAATGCAGTCTTCCATTTACCACCTTCCCTAATCCTAATTTGTTGATATCCGAATTTCAAATCAATTTTTGAAAATACACATGATCAATGCAATTCATCTAATAAATCATTAAGTCTAGGGATAGGGTAACGATATTTTACTGTTATGTTGTTAATGGCACCGCAATCAACACACATCCTCCATGTTATGTCTTTCTTAGGCACCAATAGCACTGAAACTATGCTTGGACCTCAAATTATACATATGAGCAAGCGTAATTATCGTTAGGCATAGCATAGGGTTTAAAATGAGTATCGATCCTCAAGGAACAAGTATGCATTAATCACTTTTCCTTCATTGTTTAACCGACTCAATAAAGTGAAAAAGAATAAAAAGGAAAATAAAATAAAATAATTTATACATGTAAATTATGGAGAATTATGTAATTTAAACCATTATTTTGACAGCCTGACCTTACAGTACTTAACCATTATCCTAACTAATCATTTTCTTGGCATAATGAAGGATTAAGATAGATTCACTTCAATTCAGTCCATGAAATCAATATCTTCTAGACAAATTAGCATCACTAATTTTGACTCAACTAATTCACCCAAAAGATGCATTAAACACAATCCTTGATTAAATTTCCATATTATGGCAAACTTAAAATATGAAATTAACCTATGAATCCATATTCTGACAGACATCAATTAACCTTTAATTACTCAGTTCTTAGCAATTAACCCCCCTTTTTCAAGCATGTTAACAGACAACAAATATGAAATTAATGAATTGAAACCACTATCAACTTCTTTTTCAAGCAAGTTAATAGAAGAAACAATAAATTAACCTCGTAATTAGCATAAGTAATTAAATATAAAAAATAACAATCAGCTAATCAAAAGATCAAAGTAACTCTAAAAATCATGAATATCTAAAACAATGTCAAATTATAATAAAATAATTAATCCATCATTGTTCAAGAAAAGAAAACAAATTTAAAAGAAAGAACTCATAGACAAGTCTCATTCTTCTTCCTTCGTAGACCCTCTTGTACAATCCTCCTTAATTAGATAGAATTCCTCCTTGAATTTGAATGATTTGATGTTTTGATTCCTGAATTCCCCAATTTTTCTTGTGTTTTTCCTCTATTTATAGGCTTTAGAAGCGCCTAAATCTGTCCCTTTAGGATTTCTAGCCAAATAGGAGTAGGAAAATACTAAAACTCTGCAAATTGTCAAAAAAATGCGAACAAAAATTGAGGCACCGTCTCATACCAGTGCACAGCCGGTGCCGCATGTCCTGCCTATGGCCGGCACCGGTTGTGGTCTATTTCTTTTTTTGTTCACTGATTTTCTTGATTTTCGTGCCAACCCTTCCAGACTGTACCTGGAACCGCCTCTAAGCTCCCAACCGGCGCCGACTGTGTTCTGTTCAACTCTATTTCACCAATTTTTCATCACCTCGAAGTGCATGCTAGCAGCACATGAGCAGCGCCAATTCTCCTGTCTTAGCCAGCGCCGTCTCTATTCTGTTTAGCGACATTTTTTCCTTATTTTACGCCTAAAATCTGAAATAATATACAAAATACCTTTCTAAGGGTAAAATCTCAAATATGAAGGAATATGACCAATTATTAAACAAAATGTATCACAAAATGGCATTAAATAACTAGAAAATATATGATTAATTTAGGCCCTATCACATTCCCCCACACTTAGCTCTTTGCTTGTCCTCAAGCAAAGTATCAAAGACAAGTAGGAAAACACAAGTTTTCACAAAATCACTCAATCAATTTCAAAATAATATTCCTAATACTTTCTTTATTTAAGACAACAAAACATATGCTACTATACCTTTCAAAATAAACGCAAAATTTGTGTAATTGAAGAATGACTAGTTGAACCATTTCAACACTAAACATCATTCTCAAACTATTGGAAAGAAGTTAGTTCAAGAGAAATATGCATTCCATAAGCTTACTTTTCATATACTCACTCCACTAATTCGAGATATATTATGATTCTACTTAGGTCAAGTAGGACTTTTAAGCTTGTAATGTAAGGCTAAAGGGTTCGTAATGTAGCTATCAAATGAAGGATATAGAAAATCAAATATAAAAGAAGATGAGAGTTTGCAAGAAAATGATAAACAACATGTACCAATAAATTCCAAACTTTTCTTACTCTCCTAACACCAAACCAATTACAAATCCATAACCTTGTATAACAATTATATCACAGTTCATGCAAATCTTGTTAGTGTTGTACCCTAGAGGCAATCACTTGTACATTATATATGACACATTTTATTTTAATATAAGGTATTACTTCACTCAGAGTTTCTTTTATTTACTTTTGTGTAAAATAGCTGTTAGATAAAGTCCCTAATACAACACTGTGTTAAGAAAATCATGATAGAGATAATGATATAAGATTCCTACTACACTGGAAGGTGTTAGTACTTAAATAGTCACTAGTCAAAGTATTAATGAGACTGGACATCATTAATGCATTAAGACTAGCATGTGTTAGACTTCCTGATTTGATCAGGTGGTGGTTCTCATAACCGTGAGTATTGAGATACTCAAAGTTAACACATGAATGCTTGTTAATGGAACAAGTTCATTGGATGACCTAGCTTTGAAAAAATCTCATGGATAACTATTTAGTGCTAGTGATATAATCTCAACATAGCAAATGTGCAAGTATCCTTATACTTGAGATCTCCAGGGTATTTTGTTTGCTGAGCTTTGTACTTTAATTCCAATCTCCAGGAGCTCGATCGAGGGCCGTCTATGGGATGGATATTGGGTACATTATGAGGTAAACAAAATTAGTTGAGAGGATCAATAAAGGATTCACCACTCCTAAAAGTAGGGGTGAATATCTCACGACCACTACTCAGAAAGTCCTTGGCTAAGGCGATTGTATATTGGAAACAATTTCAATTGATACACATCTAGAGTAGTGGGTTCTTTATACAAGTACTATTGTATTCATGCCAGAATTAATTCTGCAGGGAGTTGACACTAATTCCGTACTCCAAACCGAATGAGATATTCTATGGTGAAAGGAATTAATTGCACTGAAGTTTGTTATTGAAGGTTTCATGTCAAGCCACTTGACTTCTTGGACTCTTGGGTGGTCATGATGTATTTCTAGATATCGCTTATGATCTGGGAATATGGGTTTATTAATTGATGAATTAATAAACCAATCCTAATTAGAATTAATAGGATTAATTCTAATTAATTATGTATTATTAATCTCAAAGGCGTTTAGATTAATTCATGTCTGCTACAAATTGACTGGGAAACCTAATAGGTCACACACAATAGAGGATTATATACTCAACGTGTTATTTGATAACATAGAGGGGTTAATTCATAGAATGAGAAGTTATTGTGGACAAATTATAATTAGTTTAAATTTGTGGTCCAAGTTGTAATTGTGGGAACTTGATGTTTCCAATTACAATCAGGAAATTCTAATTGTTTTAGAATTTCATATTTTCAGTGGATTTTGGAACATATATTGGATATGCTCGAAACCCTAATCCAAGTGTGGTTCACACAAAAATAAGAGCCACAAAACAAACGTCTTCTTCTTCCTCTCTCTCTCTCTCTCTCTCTCTCTCTCTCTCTCTCTCTCGTTTTGCTGAAAATGAAAACGGCCCTAGCTGCCATCTTTTTCTACTAGCACAGGAAATTTTGGTGCTTGAGTATTCCTCTGTGTGGATTACTGTTAGAGATAATTACACAATGTGATTATAGTGGTTAGACGTTCAACCAACGTGAAGTTTGCATAAGAGGATTGCTGGATCGTGCCTCGACTTAAAGAAGAAATTTTGTTCTTCGGACGATCAAACAAAGGTAAAAAGCTATTACCTTTATTATCTTTATATCTTGTTTTCCACACATAGGTGGGTCTTGGGATGGTATCTCGTTTATTCTTCCGCTACGCCGCATGGGATACGAGCCTCTAATACCCAACAAATCTTGCATTCTTGTCCTCAATAATTCTTAACTCATCATTCATATTGCACAAGATCATCAAAAATTTCAATAATTTTTATTCCAGCTCTTTTCCTGTGCTCTTCTTTTCTTTCTCCTTCAGCTTTTCTTTTTCTTTCTCTTTTCTTTTCAAATGCTACTTTTGTTTATTTCTCAGTTTTTTTCTTTTCTAGCAGCTTTTTATTTTTCTCAATCATCCTTCCTCTTTTCTTCCTTCTTTCTCCTTTTACAACTCCAACTCAACAATGATGCATGATTGAAAGTAACAAGTCATGACATTTACACCAGTATTTCTACTTGTACTTTTATCCATCAAGAGCAATCAAATTTTGGAAGAATTATCAAACTCTCAGAAAGAAGTAATGGATAATGTATGATAACGGGTTTTAAGAAAGAAATTAACATGAGCTCAAAATAGGCACTAGGGATAATATAAAATATGTAAGCTTGAAAAGCTCAAACTATCCAAAGAAAGCCTATTACCGCCATCCTTAAGTTAAATCATGAATGTCATTCTTATTTCGCCTCGAGAGGTATTCAAGTAAGTTCTAGAATGCTCAATGAATTTTAGTAGAAAAATAGGTTTAAGAACAATGTAAAGCATTTGATCAAGAACTACTTAGTCTAAGTGCGTGCAAAAAGTCATGCATAAGCCACAAATGATATAGAACATATGCTCTATGATCTAGCACAAAGTCATGTATTAAAAATACATTTTGAAAACGTACAAAATTAGAAAATATTTTGAAAAATTTTGCTCAAAAGGTTCAAAGAAGAATTTCAAGAAGAATGAAGCATAGAAGAATTTCCATTCTAACCACTCCCACACACTTAAAATGGACATTGTCCTCAATGGCCAAACAAATAGAGCAAGGAAATATTGCAATGGGACCAAAAATAAAGGGGAAATGATAAGAAAGAAAATACTTCCATTACAGTGGGCATTCTCCTACACAAGATTTGAGTTCCAATAGAAAGGAGCATTGTCGAAGTACCTGAAAAGAAAAACATAAAAGAAACACACCAAAGCATAAAAATTAGAAAAGAAAAATAAACAAAAAGTAAAGAAAATAGGACAAAAAAGAAAAGTATATAGCACAAAAGAAAGAAGTAAAGATAACCCAAGAAGTTTTATTTTGCAGTGTCGAAGAGCACATTCACCTGATCTATGTTGTGAAGACTTTCACCAACATAGTGTTTCACGCGATTGCCATTGACTTTGAAAGTGTCCTTAGTGGGGTGAGTAATTTCAAGGGTGCCAAAGGGAAATATCTTACTTACTGTGTATGGTCCTGACTACCTTGATTTCAACTTGCCTGGAAAAGGTCGTAAGTGAGAATTGAATAACAACACTTGATCGCCTTTCTCAAATTCATGTTGGCGAGTGATATACTTATCGTGCCATTTTTTGACCTTCTCTTTATACTGCAGTGAATTATTATAAGCATCCTTGTGCAACTCCTCTAAGGCTGTGAGTTAGAGCAACCTTGACTTTCCAGTTGACTCAAGATCAAGGTTAACAAGTTTTATAGCCCAACAAGCTTTATGCTCAATCTCAAAAGGTAAATGACATGATTTTCCATAACCTAACCGAAAAAGAGTTGTGCCAATTGGAGTCTTAAAAGCTATCTTGTATGCCCGAAGAGTGCTATCTAATTTTAGACTCCAATCCTTCCTAGTATGGTTAACAATTTTTTCCAAGATTCTTTTAATTTCCCTATTAACCACTTCAACCTGTCCACCTGTTTGGAGATGATAGGGGGTGGCAAATCTACGGTTTACTCCTAGATGCTTGAGAACTTTTTCCATTTGAGTATTACAAAAGTGAGTCCCCCTATCACTAATGAGCACCTTAGGCACACCAAAACAGGTGAAATGTTTTTTCTAAAATTTTACCACAACCCTTACATTATTAGTTGGTAAAGCTTGTTCTTATACCCACATAGAAACGTAATCCACTACTGCCAAAATGTATTTATTTCCTAAAGAATTAGGAAAAGGTCCCATGACGTCTATTCCCCAACAATCAAATACTTCACAAGCTTGAAAATTTTGTAATGGCATCTCATTAGATTTAGAAATGTTACCTATGCGTTGACACCTATCACAACTTTGAACAAACATGTGGATATCTTTGAATAATGTAGGCCAATAGAATCCAAACTCAAGCACCTTTCGTGCAGTGTTATTGGCTAGGTAGTGGCTTCCACACATCTTCGAATGATTTGGTCCACACAACACTTAAACAAATATAGGTCTTCCTAAAAGTAATGCCTTACTTTAGAGAGGAATTTCTTCTTTTGTTGCATTGTGAGATCTTTTGAGATAATTCCTGCAACCAAGTAATTAGCAAAGTCTGCGAACAATTAGCAAAGGGGTGTTTGGAATCTCATCTTCTACGAGCAAGAGTTGTTCATCTGGAAAGGTGTCATTAATGTCCTCCTCTACCAATTATTCCAAATTGGGATTATCCAGTCTTAAAAATTTTAGTGTTATGCCCTAGAGACAATCACTTGTACATTGTATATAACATATTTTATTTTAATAAAATGTATTATTTATCTCATAGTTTCATTTGTTTACTTTTGTGTAAAATAACTGTTAGATAAAGTCCCTAATACAACACTGTATTAAGGAAATTATGATATGAAATTCCTAAAACATTGTATAGTGTTAGTACTTAAATAGTCCCTAGTCATAGTATTAATAAGACAGGACATCTTTAATGCGTTAAGACTAGCATATGTTAGAATTCCTGATTTGATTAGGCGGTGGTTCTTATATCCGTGAGTATTGAGATGCTCAAAGTTAACACATGGATGCTTGTTAAAGGAACAAGTTCATTAGATGACCTAACTATGAGATAATCACACGGATAACTATTTAGTGCCAGTGATATAATCTCAATATAGTAAACATGCAAGTATCCTTAGACTTGAGATCTCTAAGGTACTTTGGTTGTTGAGCTTTATGCTTTGATTCCAATCTCTGGAGCTAGATCGAGGACTGCTTATGGGATAGATATTGGGCATATTATGAGGTAAAAGAAAGTAGTTGAGAGGGTCAATAAAGGATTCACCACTCCGAATAGTAGGAGCAAATATCTCACAGCCACATGCAAGAATTACTACTCGAGAAGTCCTTGGCCAAGGCGATTGTGTATTGGAAACAGTTCCAATTGATACACAGCTAGAGTAGTGGGTTATTGGTACAAGTACTATTGTATTCGGACCAGAATTAATATATTCTGGAGTGAGTTAGCACTAGTTTGGCACTAGTTGGATTCAAATTCACGTTTTTTATTTGTTTAATAAAGGTACCTAAGTGTCCGTGCTTTCCTCTTCTTGAGATTATTTTGATAGTGCAATTTGAGGAGTTTGTTTGTCAATGGCAACTTATTTTTCTTTCTTCTTTGCAAATATCGGTCTGCTAACAATTGATTATTTTTTTTTCGTTGTCTTGTGTTTCTTGATATTCTTCATTATTGGCTCTGCCCTTTTGCTGGGTTTGGGAGTTTTACCAATGGCAAACAAGATTGAAGGGTTTGATTTTTCTAGTTTTTGAGAGAACGAAGGCCAGAGGAAAGAGAAAAGTTCTAAGACAAATGATAGTTTTTTTTTTTTAAAATGAGAAGAAGATTCAAATGGATTTCAATTCTTTTTCGGGTTTATGAGGTATTGAAGAGTACAAGTACAATTCAGTGCATTTGAGAAAGGTGATTTTTGAAAATATATAAAGATATTCCAATAAGAAGAAAGAAAGTGTTGCGGCTGAAAGAAAAGCAAGAACATTTAGAATTTAAAATATTTGAACATTTTGGACACAGATTGTCCATTCCATTTCCCAGTCCAAAAAGTGTGTCACACGTGATCAAAATATATTGTAAGTTTGCACTTAAAATACAATCTAAGTACTACATCTAATATCTCTATCCAAAATCAGGGGATCTTCAGGAACTTTGCAAGAATAAACAACCAATCTCTGGCAGAATCATTAGTTACATAATCTTGGCAATTTCCAAACCTCTCCTCAGATGATCGAATTGTTCTTTAGCCAGTAGTTTGTGAATATATGATGTGTAAATTTCAGCGATATAAAATCATCAATTTTAAATCTATCCAATAATCAAGTTTTAATTAAAACATTAATCCCAAAATACACACGTGAGCAAGTATACTCATCGCAAGCATAGTATAGGAAATTAACGAGTATCGATCATCAAAGGAACAAGTACACACTAATCGCTTTTCATTTATTATTTAACCGATCTAAATAAAGCTAGAAAATAATAAAAAGAAAAACTAAAGAAACGTATACAACTCAAGGATGTAGGTTTATGCAATTTAGACTATTATCCTAAAAAACACAACAATGAACCAACTAGCAATTCTTTCAAGTAATTAACATTTTAGCATAAGGAAGGAATATAAAGTAAAATTCAACCATCTCACAAGTCATTATTCTACTTTGATAAATCCCACTTTATTTCCCAATCCATTGAATCCTATATTTTGATCACATTAACAGATTTGCCAATCAAACTAATCATAGCCAAAACATGCATTAAGCTCAGTTCCTTATAAACATGAAATTAGCTAATAACCCTTTGCTCAAGGTGAAATCAACTAATCTTTGATCACTTAGTCCTATAACCTTAACTTCGTCGCTCAAGTCCATTAAGATTAGACAAATATGAAATCAATGCAATGAAACTCCTAACATCATTGTCTCAAGTCAATCAGAAGAACTCGCATCAATAACTAATAAAATCAAATAATCAAACACCAAAGATGATACAGAATTGATCAAATAACTAAATTAACACAAAATCATGAATCCTAAAATAACATTAAATTACAATAAAAGCATTTAATACAACATTGCTAAAGAAAAAGAAGACAAAGAGAGAAAAAAAAGCACTCATAGACAAGCCTCTTTTTTCTTCCTTGAAGACTCCCTTTAACAATCCTCCTTGACTTGGGTGAATTCCTCATTCAATGAGAGATTCTGAATTTTTGCCTTTTGATTCATCTCTCTATGTTGTATATCTTAAACATTTGTATTCTCTTATGCTTTTATAGGCCTCTTGAATGCCAATTTCATAGCTGAGGAAGTCTTGGCCGAATAGTAGTAGGAAAATACCAAAATCATTGGATAAGCCCTAATTCCGCGTATAGAATTTTCGCTTCCAGAGTTTACTTGGCGCTGGGTACCTTTGACCCACCTGGAGCCAGGTGCACTCTATTCTTCCTCTACTTTTGCTCTGTTTTTGGCCGTCTCTTCTTGACAGACAGATTGGACCCGACGCCAGGTGCACTTGCCTGACCTGGCACCAGGTCTGTTCTAGAAAACCCCTAAAGATTGCTCAAATTCTATTGTTGGAGTAGCATGGACTTAGTGCCAGGTCTACTGGCTGGGCCTGGCACTAGGTCTATTGTAGTTGCGTGTACTTTCTACTCGACTTTACCTTAAATCAGCACATATTTATTAAAAACACCTTTTACAAGCAAAATGTCAAATGGGAAGGAATATTCCTAGTTATTACAACAAATGTATCTTAAAACAATCTCAAATAACTAGAAAAGGAATAGTGATTTTAACCCCTATCAGATACCCCACACTTGAACATTTGCTTGTCCTCAAGCAAAACACTTTAGTCCAAGAAAAATTATCAAGAAAATACAAGTTCTTTTTTATTCAAAAAATTTCTTTACTATAGCAAAGATTATGTCTTCCTTTCAAAATTTAGATGCAACCCTTGTCATTCATACCCTTTGAAAATAATTTCAAACTTTGAAACTTTGGACAAAATATCATAAAACTCTTGAAGTCAAATTAATCAAGTACATACCTTAGTCTAAGAAAATTATTTCACTTTTCAAGTAAAAATATAGACAATATGAATCACATAAGTCAAGCCATCTACCAACTTAAGCATTATAAATCCAAAATTACATAACTTGAGTTATGATGTGAGGAAAGTACTCCAAAATTTTTCAATGACTTAGGGAATTGATAGCCTCAAGTGTATGGATTTCTCTTCACACATCGTATTAGCCCCCTTTTTAGTCATCACTCATCATTTTTTTCCAACAATTCTTTCTTGCCTTTCTACCTTCGAGATAGCCTCAAAAGAGTGCACTGAATTCACTTGCTACTTCTTCCTATATTGACCCCCTTTTCAGCTAAAGGTCTTTAATGATCATCAATAAGATTTTTTTTTCTCAATTCACACCAACAATAGTGTTGTTTCTACTCATTATTTTTTTCCAACTCAAACCAAATTTTTTCATAATAATCCTCAATCTTTCCTCTCAAAGATCTTTTTTTTTTTTTTAAACTCACATTTTTTTTTTTTTATCATAACTCAAAGCTAGCAAAATTTAAACTCATAATATAAGAGTTAGCCAATAAACTCTTCCCTTATTCATCATATCTTTTATATTTCAACTAGAGAAGTCAAATAAAATTCAAACACCAATACATAAATAAGATTAATCAAGATTCTCAAGTCTTGACAAATATCTTATCCAATAAAACCAATTTTATCAAACTCCACCTAATGAATGACAAAACTCATGTCTAAGTAAGAAAAAGAATTGCAACCTTTCTTAACAATAAAACCACTAAAATTTTTTAAAATTTTATCACAAAATAATAAGGAAAAGAATTTTTTTAACCTTATTCTCCCCAGCTCCCCCCCCCCCACATACACACATAAATTGGACATTGTCCTCAATGGCAAAAGATAGAATAATATATATACCGCCAAGAAGACCAAGATGAATAAAGAAGAAGAATAAAGTAAAGAAGATAGTTCTATTATATTGTCGTGTCACCATCTGTGAATCCACTTCAAAGAAGGGTCATTGCAAGAGTACCTACTGAAAAAAAAAACAAAACAAAACAAAGAAAAACATAAATCTAGAAAAAAGAAAGTAAAAAATAAAATCTAGTAAAAGAAATTAAAATTCAAAAGAAAAAGAAATAACAGAAAATAAAATACAAAAGAATGAGTCAAGAGTCATCCTCATCATCATCATTGTCAGCTTGCGACTGGAAGATGTACTAGTAACGTGTTGGATCAAAGTGGCCAACTTCTAATCTTGAACATCCTGGCGGTGACAAATGTCGGCAATGGAATCACGGAGCTGGAGGAGGATTGTCATTTGGCTCTTTATCTGCACCTCCATTCGTGCCTCAAAATCAGTTCGTGAATGGGAGCTAGTGGCACAAGGGGCTGGTCTAGCAGGTGGCACCTCTTCCTCCTCATCATTAGGGGGAAGCTCCTCCCTTCAAAGGTACTGCACCTCATATGGTCTCTTCCATCTCTTGGCCCTCTCGTCATAGCGATACCCACACTGAACTAAAGTATGCTCCATTACTAGGTCCCCAGCAATGGCGTAAAAAACCTTGATGCATAATATTTGGATATATAAAATCATCAATTTTAAATCCATCATTTAATCAAGTTTTAATTAAAACACTAATCTCAAAATACACATATGAGCAAGTATACTCATCACAAGCATAGTATAGGGAAATAACAAGTATCGATCCTCAAAGGAACAAGTACACACTAATCACTTTTCATTCATTATTTAATCAACCCAAACAAAGTGTGAAAATAATAAAAGAAAAACTAATGAAGCATATATAACTCAAGGATGTAGGTTTATGCAATTTAGACCATTGTCCTAGAAAACATGACAATGAACCAAGTAGCAATTCTCTCAACTAATTATCATCTTGGCATTATGAAGGAATATAAAGTAAAATTCAATCGTCTCACAAGTCATGATTCTACTTAGATAAATCTCACTTCGTTTCCCAATCCATTGAATCCTATATTTTGATGACATTAACACATTTGCCAATCAATCTAATCATAACCAAAATATGCATTAAGCTCAATTCCTTATAAAGATGAAATTAGCTATTAACCCTTTGCTCGATGTGAAATCAACTAATCTTTGATCACTTAATCATATAAGCTTAACTTTGTCGCTTAAGTCTATTAAGATTAAACAAATATGAAATCAATGCAATGAAACTCCTAATATTATCGTCTCAAGTCAATTAGAAGAACTCGCATTAATAACCAATAATATCAAGTAATCAAAGACCAAAGATGACAAAGAATTGATCAAATACCTAAATTAACACAAAATCATGAATCCTAAAATAACGTTAAATTACAATAAAAGCATTGAATACATCATTGCTAAAGAAAAATTAGACAAAGAGAAAAGAAAGAACTGATAGACAAGCCTCTTTTTTCTTCCTTGAAGACTTCATTTAACAATCTTCCTTAACCTGGGTGAATTCCTCCTTCAATGAGAGAGTATGAATTTCTACCCTTTTGATTTACCTCTCTATGTTGTATATCTCAAACCCTTGTATTCTCTTGTGCTTTTATAGATCTCTTGGATGCTTATTTCATGACCAAGGAAGTCTTGGCCGAGTAGGAGTAGGATGATACTAAAATTATTGGATAAGCTCTAATTTCGAGTACAGAATTTCCACCTCCAGAGTGAACCTGGCACCGGGTACCTTCGACCTACCTGGTGCCAAGTACACTCGGTTCTTTCTCTATTTTTGCTCTATTTTTGGCCATCTCTTCTTGTCAGGTAAACTGGTCCTGGTGCCAGGTGCACTTGCCGGACTTGGCGCCAAGTCTGTTCTGGAAAACCCCTGAAGCTTGCTCAAATTCTACTGCAAGAGCAAAATGGACCCGATGCTTAGTCCACTAGCTCAGCCTGGCACCAAGTCTATTCTGGTTGCATGCACTTTCTACTCGATTTTACCTTAAATCTGCACATATTTTCCAAAAACACCTTTTACAAGCAAAATGTCAAATAGGAAGGAATATGCCTAGTCATTACAACAAATATATCTTAAAATAACCTCAAATAACTAGGAAGAAAATGGTGATTTTAACCCCTATCAATATATCAATTTTCTTTACTTTGTTCATTCCAAACCTTTTGAGTAGTTCCTTGGTATACTTGACTTGATTTAAGAAGATATCATATGTGGTTTGCTTGATTTGCAATCTGAGGAAGAAATTAAGTTCTCCCATTATACTCATCTCAAACTCTCGCTACTTTCTCTTAATAAATTTCTTGCATAGAGAATGATTAGTAACTCTAAGGATAATATCATCAACATAATGTGAACAGTAAGAAGGTCCTCAAAATTTTCAAATTTAAAAAACAAAATGGTGTCAATCAATCCTCTTGAAGAACCCTTTCGAGAGTAGAAATCCACTAAGTCTTACATACAAAGCTCAAGGAGCTTATTTTAGACTATAAGGAGCTTTGAAAATTTTAAAGATATGGTTTGGAAAATATTTATGAATAAAACCAGGAGGTTGCTCCATATATACTTCTTCTTTAATAAAACCATTTAAGAAAGCACCTTTGACATCGATTTGATAGAATATAAAATCGATTTGATAGAGTATAAAATCTTTGAAAGATGTGAAGGCAAACAACATTCTAATGGATTTTAATCAAGTAATGGGAGTAAAAGTTTCATCATAATAAATGCACTCTTCTTGATTGAATCCTTGGGCAACTAATCTAGCTTAATTTTTAATAACAATACCATGTTCATCAAGTTTATTTTTGAAAGCCTACTTAATACCAATTTTGGGATGTTCAAGTGGTTTAGGGACAAGCTTCCAAACCTGATTCCTTTTAAATTAGTTTAGCTCTTCTTGCATGGCCATAATAAAAAAATTCATCGTGTAAGGCTGCATCAATACAATTAAGTCTAGTGCTAAAAAATAAAGTAAAATTATCAACAAAATACCATATCATTTTAACTCCGTCGCTAGGATCACCAGTGATTTGTTCTTTTAGATGGACAGTTTTGTACTTCCAAACTCTTGGCAGATTTTAATCAGTGTGCTTGACATTTTGTTGCTCACTATCTTCAACTTGATGTTCCTCTAGTTCTTCTTCTTTGGCATGGTTGTCAAGTGGTGGAGCTTCATGATGTTCAATGCTATTTTTCTCTGAGCTACTTACATCATTGTTATTTTTTCGTGCAAGAGATAAGCTCCAAGTAAATCTCAAAAAATCATCTACTAATACATAAGCATACCTCTTACCATCTAGGCTAGTGGTCTTCATTGATCCAAACAAACCTATATGTATTAGCTTTGGTTGAAATCATTTTCTTATGTTTGAAAAATGTCTCGGTTTGTTTTCCAAATTGGCAAGCATCACACAATTGGTTTTTGTCAAATATCATTTTGGGCAGTTCTTTCTTAAGCTCTTTTAAGGACAATCTGTTTAATAAATCAATAGAGACATGGCCTAACCTTTTATGCTAAAGGTAGCCATCAATATCATATATAAAAAAGCATTTTTCTTCATGAGTAGTAGGATCATCAAGATATAATACATAGATATTAGCAATGTGGTTCATAACAAAAATGATTTCATTATAACAATTATCAATGATAGTTCATGAATCTTTTTCAAAAATAACCTTGCAGCCATTGTCAAATAAATTATTAATACTAAGTAAGTTGTACTTCAATTCATCAATCAATAGTATTTTCTTGATAATGATGGAGAATCCCTTACCAACATTACCTATTCGAAGTATTTTCCCTTTTTCTTATCTCCAAATGTGACACATTCACCATTTTCAGCTTGAATATTATCCATTAGTACTACAAGGAACCATTATCTCCAAATGTGTGGAGCTCAATTCTTTGTAGCTGATGTGCCTATTCGTGAGATGGAAGAATGGCTTTTGGTACCCATATTTTTTGGGCCCATGAGAGTTAGTAATGGTTCCTTTAAATTTCCAAGCTGTTTTTGCACCGGATTCCACTTTCTTCTTAACATGATACCTAGATGCTTTGCGTCCAGATTTTTCACAATATGTGCAACAATTATGTGTCATATATGATGAAGAAGCTTTTACAAAGTGAGATTTGTTGTAATACCCCGCCCAAAACCACCTTTGACTATGGGGAAAAGTCATGCATTGCATAGCATTTTGCATTTTATGTGGTAGCTTAGAATTATTTTATTTGCATGGATGCATGTGAATTTTTCCGTTGCTCTTGCATTTGAATTAATTGATGTGAAATAGTTGTGTTGTTAAAGATTTGGATAAGGGAGGTTTGGTCAAAGATTTGGAAGGATGAGTATTGGGGGGTGGTGAGAACTAATTGTAGAAAAAATTAGTATTGGAGTTGTTTTGGAATAGCGGGGAGGTTGGTGATTTCCTTTGGTGACACAGTTCGAATCCTACCTTTTGTGAAGTTAGTTTCTCTTCTTGAAAATTCCTTTCCTTAGAGTTTCCATGTCTTGGCCGAAAAAGATCTAGCAAACCTAGAGAAATTTTAGTGTCATTATTCCAAGGAAATAAGTCTCTATATTTATTTCCTAAATTTAAGGACCTTGATGTGAATAAAGTGCACTTTTAATTTTCAGCTTTTATTCCTTAGGATTTTCGAAAAACCCCTAGCTAATAATTAAAATTTCAGGTTGAATTTAGCTAGATAGATCTTGCCATGGATAGTTGGAATTAATGAATCATTTTTCTAGTAGGAAACCTTGTTGATTTTAACCCTAGAACCTAAGCTAAAAATCTGGAAAAAATTTCCAGCAAGTGCTGCCACTTCTTAGAGGAATTTTAGCTCAACTTAAACTCTTCCAAAGCTGGGAAATCTTATCCTAAATCCTTTAGCAAATCAGATTTTTATTGCAATCCTAATTCAACTAGGATTTTCTTCCTAAACCTAGCAGAATTTCGGCGGCTTTGTGTTAACACAAGCTGTCTGAAATTCCAGCACCTTTAAGTACAATCCAACCCTTCAAACCCTAGCTCAAATCCCCTAAAACATCTTCCATCAATTCAGATTATCTTTGTTGTGCAAAACCAGATTTATCTCACACAAATTCCAGAATTTTGGCCAGCTAGGAAACCAGGATTTTCGACAGCTTTGTACAGAAAATTTCGGCCAGCCTTGTACTCCTATTCCAACCGAAATTCTCCACACAAACACACTGAAAAACCCCAGCTGATCAAGCTATTTTTCAGCACCTAAAACCCTCATTTTTTCTCTGGAAATTTCGGTAGAACCACAGCTAAAATAGTCCAGAAATTCTACCTCTCCTGTTCAGCAATTTCGCACAGCAAAACTACTGCACGCGCACAAAAATTTCAGCCCTAAAAACCTTCGCAAACTCTTCTTTGTTTGGCCCAAAATTCTGAACACAATCAGCCCTTCTCTTGAGTAATAGTTCGGCCAGCACAAGGGAGCAAAATTGCAGAATATTTTCTCCCTTAAACCCCCTCAAAGTCGGCAGCAAGAAGGCACTCGTGAGCTGCAATTTTCGACTTGCTGTCTAAGAAACCTAAAGCCATTAGGAGTCTTTCTAAACATCACTATCTAACCCTAAACCAATCTTCTCTAACTCTAAATCATAGAAGCCGTCTATCTTCTCCATTCTACACAAAAATTCCAGCAAGAACTGCACAGTAAATTTTTGAAAACCTCAAGAACAACACCTAGCAAAAACCGATCACCCTCCAAGGTAAGCAAAATCCATCTCAACTTCTTGATTCCTTTTTTCCATCAATTCTCTTCCTTTTCTTCTTTGGAATCACGCCATCTCAAGGCTGATTTCATCACTTTATGCATTCTCGGTCATAAGGAAGGAAAAATGAGACAACTTTTCTCTTCTAATCCCATGAACTAGGGACAATTACCATAGGAGCATCAGGATCTTGCTACCCGATTGTTGTAAGGTACGGAAAAACTTACCCTTAATGCTGGAATTAAGGTTTAAGATAGTAGATGATGTCTATTACCTTGTTGAATATATGGTCATAGTATGTGATCTTAGGGGATTGTGAATTGTTATGTAAATAAATGAATTTGGCACATGTTCGAAATAGTTGAAGCCTTGATCATGATATTATATGGTTTAGATCAGGAGGATAATTGAGGAAAGTAAGCTGTGAATTTATCTCATTTATTTGAGGCATATCAAGTAAGTCCTTGCATAAACTCTTTCGTTAAATGTTGTGATGGCAAGTCTATGTTGTGAAGCTTTGTAAAGCTATTGTTGAACTATGTTTGCTTGGGTTGTAAACGTAGATATTTATTCTTTAAACGGTTTTGTCAAACTAACGATTTTATCAAGAAAACTATTCCTTTCCTTAAACTTTTAGAAATCTCTTTTAAAGAAAACCATGTTTTACAAAGCCAAGGTTTGGAAATATTGTGAATCAGGAATTGACGGATATGTTCGTTGAGTACTCAATAAGGGTAGGCTAACAGTACTAGTCTTGGAGGGTTAGAGTAAGTCTTCTGGCAGGAGGCCACCTCTAGAAGATAAGCTCTGCTTGAAAAGGCGACAGTATTGGTTGGTCAGGCCGGTCCGAGCTACCATGTGTACCTGGTAAGGTATTATTTATTTTCTCGGCATGGACACCTGGATGGTTTTGTTGGGTGTAGAGAAGGAGGAGTATCTTACCCGGTGAGCTGTACACTCACCTTGATTAGAACGCCCAACGTGTGGTAATCTGGTCCGGACAAAGTGCACAAAGTGTGGTGCCTTGGCCATTTTGTTCTCATGGGGCCCAACGTGTGGTGACTGTTGGGGATATGCCCTAGAGTCAATTTGTACTTATACAATTATCATTATGTTTTATATAATAATATGAGGCTTTCCTTTCCATGAATAGTGAGTTTTGTTTTGTTGGTCATCAAGTATGTGACTTGATAGTAAAACCCTACAATGAATACAATGACTATTCTAAAACTGTCCCTGATTGATTATTATTATTATTGGAATAATAATAAATTAAGATTAGTATGTTTGTGACTTGATGGCTATGTTTTACTGGCCATAGATATTTGTGATATCGAGTCAAGACATAAATAAATGTTAGAGAACATTGTATTGAACATGACCCACTGTGAGAGTACTTCTTGGAATATGTCATAAGTACTTTCTAGCCATAATAATATTGAAAGTCCTTCGACCTAAATTCATCATAGTTTCTTACTTGATAAATTCTATATTTTGACATTATCTAAAGTTGCCTTTAACCAGATAATAAATTAGACTACTGTTGGATATAGAATAAATCAAGGAGAGGAATATGATTGATTGTGAAGGAATTTGTCCCTCTCAGTTATGGGAGAGATATCCATGGGCCCCTTGATAAGTTAGACTGTTAAAAATGCATGGCCGTGCTCAAATATATCAATCTAAGATATTGATATCATTTGTTTGAACAGTCTACTATGAAATCAAGAAATAATTGATTAAGCTTAATAAGGATGACATGCTCCGTGCCTTATGCTTAGTCTGGATATCGTGTGACAAAAAGGACTAAATATAAAATTATGGTTTGGTTCAAAGAGATCACCGATCTTCATTTAACTTGGATAGTTATAATGTTTTGCTAGAAATCGCTTATAACTTGTGGGCCATTTAAATATGATTTAGGCACACTGCCAGTGTTAAATGAACCTATAGGGTCACACAATAAGCGAACTTGTTAGGTTATTTTTCCGGTGACCGAGTTCGATGAATCGGATGATATCCAGATTATAAGAATCGACTCGGTAAAATAATTAGTTAAATTACCGAGATAATGGCAGAATCTTATCATATCAGTTTTAATTTAATTTGAATTTAAATTAGAATATGATAAGATATTATTAGGGTTGGACTCTAAGAGGTTCGAGGGTTTTTAAGAAAACCCTAGCCGTCTTTTCAATAGTCCAATTTTTCGGTTGAGAACATTCGTGCCATTCTCTACCGTAAAGAAAAAAACCTCTCAAACCCTAGGCGCTAGCACTCCCCGGGTATCGAGTGAGTTCGCGGTGTGTATCCGATAGAGGACGTTCGCATACTGCAGCGTTTGGTGATTGTTCGGGTTGAACGTACAATAGCGCAACCAGAATCGAAGGATTTCGATTACAGCAACCAGAGGTAATTCTTAAAGCTTAGATCTTCTTAATCGTTTACTTGGGTCCTCGGGAGGGATTCGTAGATGTTTTCCGCGTTTAGGAGTCCACGAATCCCAACAGTGACATGAATGTTTATTCGAGTGGATGATTGTTTTGTGTAAAGTATGATTATGGAAAAACCCATTCTTTGCGAAAGAGAAATTATTTATGACTTACCAAATATTTCTACAAATGTTTTCCACTTTGCATACACGTACAGTTTTAAACACCATGTGCACACGCAGGACTTACTGAGATTTATTCTCACACTGTTTTACATCATGTTTTCAGGAGATAGATTGTGCTGAGTCAGCGGGGCATTAATAGTTGAAGCTTTTCTAATTATTGTCATCTTTGCTTAGGAGACATTTGTTGTTTATGCTGTTGAACGATTAAATGTTTTTATTTCGTTTTGCTCCAAGTTGAGCCTGATGTAATAAGAGTATTTCTTTATTTATCTAAGTTGAATCTCTTGAAGGTTGCCTTTGTATTTTATACCTCATTTTAAAGACCCCTTATACTATGGGACGGGGCGACATCCCCGCCCTTTTAGGGTACGTAGTCGTGGGGTGTTACATTTGTAATTTTTATCTTTGATCTCATGCCTATAGCCTAGACCATTTCAGTTTCTAGCTATGTGTTATGCATCAAGAAATTTTTCCAAATTATTTTTTCCATTTGTAAACTTCTCAATGCACATGGTGAGATCATCAACTCTATTTTTCATATTATCAAAGTCATTAAGCAAAATCTCAAGAGAAAAGACTTTATCACTTAAGCATTTATTTTCAAGTGTTAAATAATTTAAAGAAGTCAAACCGACTTCCTTTTCAATATATAGACAACATATGCAATCAAGTAAGGCTTTGTTCTCCCTCATCAGCTTGTCATTTTCATCTAGCAAGGAATTATTTTACTTTCATTTCATTGTTTCTTCTAGACAGCTTTTTGAGTTCATGGAACATTTCAAAAAGTATTTCACTAGGATCATCAGCCTTTTCATAATCAAAATTATGTAAATCAGATATGGAATTAGTAGATGTGGAATTTACCTCATTTTCCATTACCATGAAGCATATGTTTGCTTTCCTCTTGTTGGATCCGTCTGTAACACCCTACTACCTAAGCCCAACAGGACCGGGGATGTCACACCGTCCAAAGGACAAGGGGTCTTTATAAGTAGGACACACAATAAAAATAAAACAATACCTTAAATTTTAAAACTTATTCCAACTCAAAAATTCATGAATAAATTCAAAATAAAAATTGTTCACTCTCAACTCCCAAAGTATTACATAAAAACAAATAACAAAATATCTTTCAAGGCAGGCAACATTAGCTACTTATCCCTATAGCAGGATCGACCTGAAATCATGGTAAAAAGGGTGATGAGATAAAAATCTCAGTAAGTCCGTGTGTGCTTTGAGTGTTCAGAGAAAACAGTCCATGAATGCAAGGTGTAAGAATTTCATAAGAAAAATATTAGTAAGCAATAAACAATAGTCAAAATCAAGAGTGGCATTTTGGCTTTTCCAACCATACATGTACAAATAAATCAACCACTCAAAAAGGGTGGTCATGGGTTACAACACATTGGGCCCCATAAACATACAACAGTTAGAATGCCACACTTTGTGCAGACTAACAAGAAGTAGGTGATTGGCCTACCAGGTGAGATACTCCTCCATCTATACACCCAAACAAAACCAGTTGTCCATTCTGGTAACACATAGTCCACTTGACTAAAACTACTAGCTCGGACCGGCACGACCTATTGAACTGACATTTTATCTAGGAAGGACCTACCCCTCAGAGGTGGCCACCTATTGAGAGATTTACCCTAACCCTTCAAAAACTAGTCCTAGTAGTCCACCCTTATTGACTACTCAACATAATTTATCCCACTTGGGGAAAAATGAATAAATCATAGCTCCACTTGAAAATGGCAATTAAGGATTTCTAAAGTTTGGGACAAAGCTGGTTTTAGAAAGAGTTTAGAGTTTGAGTAAAACTGCTTATTGATTTTCAAATAATTTGTTTGACTGCAATGAGATAGGCGACAACCCTCAATTGCCTTTACAGAAGTGAGTGTCCTTGTACTCCACATTTGGCTTGCCATAATAACCATTTTGTATTAAAAAAGTTTTATGCAGGAGCTTACCTGATCCTTGCTCAAAATAAAGGTCTCCAACAGTTGACCTAACCCCGCCTGGGTTAACCATGAGCCATAATTAAACTCAAGCCAAAATTCACTTTTACAAATAATTATTGCTCAACTTACTACAACCGTGACCCTAGTGTCCCAAGCTTTAAGGCCAGATTATAAATAAAAGGGTTTATAAAATAAATCTAGCTTGATATTAAAATAACTAGAGTTTGGGAAATAGGTACTAATACGCTGAAGGTTTAAATCTTGCTATAAATAAATTAGGGTTTATTTGATGAAGGGTCCTAGGACCTAGATGGAATTATTTAAAATACTAATCCACTAATAACTAGTTGTTGGAAAATAATTGGTAACTAGAATTAGTTGTAAGTAAATTTTAATGGGTTTTGATTGAAAGACAATAAATAAATTTTAATAGTATTTATAAATATAAGACTTACAAAATTAATATTTTACCTATTATGAATTTTTATATAAAAAAAGCTTTATTCGATATTATTATTTTCTATATATTTTATTTTATACAAAATCTATATATTTTATTTTTTAATAAAAGCCATTATTTATTTGACTAAAATATCATTATTTTATATAATAGTCCAAATCCGCATTTCCCTAGGGTTTTCGAAATCACTATAAGAAATTATAGTTTTAATCATTTTATTAATGAAATAAAATTAGCTTAGGGACAACAAGTTCATGATCATAATTTCTATTGCTAACCATAATCATAAACATACACTCCACAACAATCACCAAATCATCCAAATCATGAATAAATGCATAGATCTAAATTTACCAGGATATGATCCAAACTCTACTAACATAAACATAATCATGGCCTTAACAAGAATACATGAACATAAACCCTATTCACCAAAAGGTGACATAATCTCTAACATGCTTGACCATTCATACTACTCATGACATGAAAGCATGCAGCAAACCCTAAAAGTGCTATACAATCAACCAAGACAAATCATCTCATGCATCAATCCCATCTCCATCATACAAACACATTTATTCATGCTTCAATCTCAACTCCAACACAACAACATATACTTAAACCCTAATCATAATCCATCCCCTTCCAATATCATCCTAGAGACATGAATCTAGAATTTAAAGAGAAGGTTGAAGAGGCTTACTTGAAAGATGATGACCTTGAAGGAGTTTCGAAAGAATCCTCTCACATGGACAGCTTGGTTCGTCCAAGGAGGAAGAAGGAAACATGGCCATGGTTGAAGTAACCATTCGGCCGAGAGAGAAAGAGAGTTCATTAGTGTATATATACATATATACATATATATATATATATATATGGAGATAATTGATCATGCATACCTTGATGGTGTTCTTGAGCCTTCAAGAAAATTCTGGTTTTTGATCCAAAAGAGACTTGGATTTCGGTATTTGATGTTAAAAATTGTAGAAGTGGTTTCAAGGGGTTGAGTAGGTGTGATCTGGAGTTTTTGGAGAAGATTTGAGAGGTTTGGAGTGGTCTTAGGCATGAGGATGCTAGTAGGTGTTCTTGAAGGTTGGAGAGAATGGAGAGAATTTGGATGAAGCTGGCCGAAATTCTATGGGAATAGGGTGGCCAAATTGTTTGAATGGTTTTCGGTAATTGGATTCTCAAATTTGAGAGGAAAAGGAAAGTTGGTTGATTGAAATTCAAAGAGAATAATTTAGGGAATCAATTTTGGAAACAAATATGGTAGGAAGATCTTGGTTGATGGAGAGCTTTTGGAAAGCTACAATGGCCGACTGGCTTGTTGGAATTCTGCTGAGATGAGTGTTGTTTGATAGAGCTTTAGGGTGGCCAAAATATGGTGGACAATGGTGGAGGGATTTTCTAGTTGTTGGAGGGTTGATTTATGGTAGTTTACTAAATATGTTTGCTGGAATTTTGGTCTTCAATCAATGGCTTGATTGGAGTGATTGATGGAGATATTTTAGGACCAGCCATGGGATTGGTTTTCAAGCAGAATGCTGGGGAAGATGATGAAGCTCAGTTCATGGCTGTTCAAGGGGAGTTTGTACAGAAAAATGGTGGAAGTTTCGAACAAGGCTGAAGAAGAAGCAAAGCTGAAAAATCTTGAACCAATTTTTGCAAAGCTTGTTAGAAATTTCTGGGCAGATTTTGCTGCCATTTTTCAGTCAATTCATAGAAGGTTTGAAGGGGTATTTAGAGGTCCTTCAAGGCTGGTTTCCAGCCTTCTTTATGGAGGAAAAACGAGGTTAAGTTGCTGGGTGAAAAACTGGAAGAAACAACTTGGTTTTGGCTTACTAATGCTGCAAAAATTGTCCATAAAATTTTCCGATTTGCACAGTTTTTTGAGCAGCTCGGTTTTGGTTGGAATGTTCAGTCCTCAAGCTAAGTGAATTGATCATTGTTTTGGCAGAATTTGAGAGGGAGAGATGGCTGAAATTTTTGACACTTGGATTGATCAAGACGCTGGACAAATTTCAGTTTGCAACATGAAGAAAATGAACACAGCTAGGCTGGAGTTTTGAAGGTTCAACCATGGAGATTAATTCTCTTGGGAACCTCCAAAGCTCCTCCCCATTTTCGTCCAACAAGATAACTCATTTGGACATTTCGAAGCCTTCATATCACAGAACTTTTCTGGAATTTTTCTGGAATAAAATTGGCTTGGATAAATTAATCAACCTAATTGATTAAGAGTTAAGGAAAGCTAGAGATAAAAAAAGGTATGAATCCCTTAGGAATTTTTGTAGGGCACAAGAGTAGGATTAGGACATTCCTATCATGTCTCCCTTCAGACAACACTCCTACTCTTCCCTAAATCATGCAAGGCCGAAATATAGCCTTCCCAAGCAAAAATAAAATTTAATCATGCTAAAACTCCAATGATGAAATTTGAATCCAAGACCTCAAGAATTAATTCTAAAGCTCTAACTACTAAACCACAACAACTCTTGTTCTTATTTTCTCTCCCAAATATTTTTCCTATTTGATCCTCAAGCTATCTCCCTATTTTCACCTTAAGCAAAAATTACCATTTTGCCCTCATACTCAATAAACACAATTAAGTCATCTAGACTACACATCACACATCTAAGCACATAAAATCATACAAAAATATATTTATGCATGCAAGTAAATATGATATGCATCCCGACCCCCTTACTCTAAGGTTGGTTTTAGCTAGGGTTTCACACCGTCACTCTCTTTAGTCTCAGATTCTTTTTGGTCCCAAGCCCCAATCAGTCCTTTTCTTTTCTTCTTGTTGTACTTGGCTTCTCTTTCTTTAGAAATTAAGCAATCAGAAATAAAATTTTCGGTACTCTTGCATTCATAGCATTGAGGTTTTGAAGGACAAAGTCTGTCATTTCTTTTTGACAAACTTCTTTCCTTTGCTAAAGTAGTCTTTTTTGAATATTTTTTTGAAATTTTCTGCTACCACAACCAATTCTTCATTGTCCATATCAATACCACAGTCATTTTAGAATTGTTCACTGATAGCTTTATTGTTTCCAGCTTTTAAGGTTGTTCCTCTTTTTCCTTTACCATCATCATCAAGTTCTTGAAACTTTTTAAGTATTATTTTGTAGCTCAAGAGAAAGCCAATTAGCTCTTCAGTGGGTAATCTGTTCAGATTTTTTTATTCCTCCATAGCTAAGGTTTTTGGCTACCAACTCTTTGGCAGAGCATCAAGTAGTTTTCTGTTTTGTTCTCTAGGGGAATAAGTTTTCCCATACACTTTTAGACCATTCATAATATTTGTAAATCAAGTGAACATATCAATTATGTTCTTACATGGCTTCATAAAGAACAATTCATAATCTTGGACCAACATTCCCAACTTTGACTCATTTACTTAGTTTGTCCCCTCATGGGTGACCTCAATTGGTCTCCATATTTCATGAGTTGAATCACAACCACTAACCCGGTTGTATTCATTAGCATCAAGGGCATATCACAATATGTTTATTGCCTGAAAGTTCAGAGCCATTTTTGCAATGTCCTCATTATCATACTCATCACTCTGTTTAGGCACTTTTCTACCATCAACAAATTTTGACGACACAAAATGACCATTTTCAACCAGATTCCATAACTCAAAATTGACTGAGCAAATATAAATCCTCATTCTGCTTTTTTAAAATGTATAATTGCTTCCATTGAACAACTGATGTCTATTTGTGGAAGATCCTTCCATTTAAGGTAAAACAGATATGTTTGTCATATGGATCTTTACTACATATATGTTAAACCAAAGATAGTGTAGATCAACACTTTGATGCCAATTGATAAACCATAGAGGGGGTGAATAAGGTTTATGGCAAAAAAATACAATTAAAATATTCTTTGATGTCTTTTTGATAAATGCTGAACAAAGTGTGAGTTCAAAAATTGTAGACTTGAATGTTCTACTAAAGGACTTTCAAAACTCTAAATGATGAAAAGAAGATCTATAGTAAATGTGAGTTGATAAAGGAACAATAACAGTTTCACCCAACTACATAAAAGTGTTTGATCAAATCAATGAATGCAAGGAGGAGTATAAAGCTCTCAAGTTGGGTGAACAGTAAAACGCAAGTATAAACAGATTAGCTTTGCAATTGTAGGAGACCAGATATAAATCTTTTGAAACACTACTGAATAGCAAGAAGATGGTCTGTTTTTAAAGATGGACAGTTGAGGCATTAAAGACAAACTTTCTATAGAACATAAAGGCCTTTTAAAACTGATCAACAATTGCAAAAATTGAGATAGAGCTATTTGATTTATTGACCAGCAAAAATGCAGTGATAAAGTGCAGATGAAATGCAAAAGAAAAGACCCAAGCATTTATAATGGGTTGATCCTCAACTATTCTACGTCCACTACCTTCAGTATCTACTTGAGGATTTCAACACAATCATTAAAACCCTTTTTCCAAATTAATGGTAGAAGGCTGCACCAATCTTCCACAAGAGGATCACCACACTTGGTTTTTCACCGAACCTCTTCAATCACACTAATCAAGGCTCACCCCAACTAGATTTTATACCATAATCGTGATACATTCACCAAACAAAGCTCACCCTAACTGGGTTTTACACCAAAACCTTGATACACAAATTGATAAAAGATAGAGTACATAAATAGCTCACAAATTGAGAAGATATGAACAGCTAAACACCTTTGGCTTTTTACCTTTGGATAATTTGATTTCACAATGAAGAACAATGAAAAGGAAGATTTTTGTATTCGAAAGTGTATGAGTGTTTCTGAGAAGGATAGCACTAAAATCTTGCATATAATTATGTTTAAATGGCTTTTGTAGAAGCAAAAAGTAAGACAGCAATGGCTAGTTTCTCACTGTCAGATTTTTCAAAGTTTTAGACTTAAGGATCAGACGAGGGTGCATCCAAGATATAAGTCTAAAATGGCACTTTTTAGGAAAAAAATATTTTGACACTGTTCCAGAGTTTTGGACGATGATTTTGGATGTAGAGTTCATCTAAACTACTCAATCCAAGCATCTAAAAGCTTACTATTTTGAATTCATTTTATTTGTGTACTTTAAAGTGCAACAAAATTGATCATAAGGTAAAAAGACATAGGAATTGACACATAATACCTTGATAAATGATTTCTAGTCTAAAGTTCTTTCTCAAGGGACTCATTGGTATGCAATCTCTTAAGCTTGTATTATACTTAATCACCTATTCTTGGATTCCATTGCTCAAGAGTTACTTAGCAATCTCATTTACACACCTTGGAAGAAGTGAGGTTAAACATGTCTTATAACATATAGATCACACAAGTTAGTCATCATCAATGTTGGTTATAAGTCAAAATACAGGAGAATGCCTTTAAGGCTAACAGTATACATACTGAGTCACATTTTCCAGGGTCCTAGATTAGTAGATTATCTCAGACAATCACAATAGGTGATTTCTTCACGTAATGAGGCATAAAAACTCTATTGTATAAGTCTGTCGTATTTAACTATAGTTATACACCCAATGTATGAGGTTATTATGTTAGGTTTCGTTAACTCCTAAACGCGAAAAACATCCACAAATCCTTTCCGAGGACCCAGGCCAAATAATTTAGGTCGATTAAGGGTTTACAAAATTACCTCTATATTGTCGAAAGAAAGACTTCTGCCTTTAGATTCCCAGGCGTATGTGTACTTTTGATGATCACCGGATGCTGTAATGCGTGAAATTCCTCTATCGGATACACAGGGCAAACTCAGTTCATTACCCGGGAGTGCTAGCGCCTAGGGTTTTGAAAGACTAAATTTTCTAGTCATAGAAGCACGAAAATTTTATGAGTACACTACAATAAGAAGACATCTAGGGTTTTCTTTTAAAATCACACGAACTTCTTCGAGTCCAACTCTCATCATATCTTATTTTAAATTCAAATTAAGTTTTAAAAGATATGATAAGATTTTGCCATTATCTAGATAATTTAACTGATTATTTTACCAAGCTAATGAAGGACTTCTAATATCATTCTAGCTAGAAAGTACTTATGACATGTTCCATAAGGTACTCTCACAGTGGGTCATGTCCAATACAATTTTCTCTAATATTTATTTATGTTTTGACTTGATATCTCATATATTCATGACCTGTAAAACATAGTCATCAAGTCACAAGCATACTAATCTTAATTTATTATTGTTCTACTAATAATAATCTATTAGGGACAATTTTAAGAATAGTCATTCCATTTGTTATACAGTTTTACTATCAAGTTACGTACTTGATGACCATAAAACTAAACATACTATTTATGGAAAGAAATGCCTCATATTATTACAAAATATGTAATGACAATAATAGAAGTACAAATTATTTTAGGGCATATCCCTAACAATCTCCCACTTGTACTAAGACTAATTTGACATAAACTGTAATTCTATTGATTTAGTATGACTATCATATTTAGACAAAGGGAGAGGATTTGTCAATGGATCTGCAACATTGTCATCAGTTGATACCTAGCACACTTTTACATCTCATCTATCAATAATTTCTCGAATAAGATGAAAACGTCTAAGTATATGTTTGGATTGCTGATGTGATCTTGGTTCTTTAGCTTGAGCAATGGCTCTATTGTTGTCATAATAAAGATCCACTGGGTTTACAATACTTAGAACTACATCTAGTTATATAATGAACTTTTTTATCTAAACTGCTTCTTTAGCTACAATTGAGGCAGCTACATACTTAACTTCTATTGTAGAATTGGGCACAATATCTTACTTTGAACTTTTCTAGCTTACAGCATCCTCATTCAAACAAAATAGAAAATCTAACTGTGATTTGTAATCATCTATGCCAGACTGAAAACTAGCATCAATGTTACCATTTACAACTTGCTTACCTTCATGTCCTCCATAAACGAAAAATATATCTTTAGTTCTTCTTAAGTACTTCAGTATATGCTTGACAAAAGTCCAGTGTAGCTCTCCCAGATTTGACTGGAACCTTCTTGTCATGCTCAATGCATATGAGGCATCGGGTTAAGTACAGAATATGGCATACATGATAGATTCTATAGAGGAAGTGTATGGTATCTTGTTCATGCGCTCTTCTTCATCCTTCATAGAAGGACTTTGAGTTTTGCTGAGCTTAATGCCATGTGACATTGGCAAGAATCCTCTCTTAGAGTCTTACATACTGAACTTTTTCAGTACTTTGTCAATGTATGCACTTTGACTTAGGCCAATTTGCATTCTAGATCTATCTTTATAGATCTTTACACCTAAAATATAGGCAGTTTCACCTAGATCTTTCATGGAGAAATAATTTCTCAACCATGTCTTTACACTTTGTAGAGTTGGGATTGTTAATGTTGTGCCTTAGAGGCAATCACTTGTACTATATATATTGCTTAATAATTAATAAAAGAGGCATTATTTATCTATCAGTTTGAATGTTATATCTATATATGCGTATAAACGGTTTGATAAAGTCTCTAGTACAACACAGTGTTAAGGAAATCATGATAAAGATCATGATTTGAGAATCCTACTATACTATGTAGTGTTTGTGCTTGAATAATCCCTAATAATAGTATTAATGAGATGGGATATTATTAATACACCAAGACTAGCACATGTTATATCTCTTGATTGGATCAAGCGGTGGTTCTCATAACTGTGAGCATTGTGATACTCAGGATTAATATGTGGATGCTTGTTATATGAACAAGTTCATTGGATGAGCTAGTTATGAGATAATCACTTAGATTAGCTATTAAGTGTCAGTGATAGAATCTCATTACAGCAAGTGTGCAAGTATCCTTAAATTTGAGATCTCCAAGGTACTTTGTTTGTTGAGCATTGTATTTTTATTCCAATCTCTAGAGCCAGATTGAGAGCCATCTATGGGATGGATATGGTTACAATGTGAGGTAAATAAAAGTAATTGAGAAGGTCAATAAAGGATTCATCACTCATAATAGTAGGAGAGTATATCTCAGGGCCACTTGTAAAAATCATTACTCATGAAGTCCTTATCCAAGACGACTATGTGTTGGAAATAGTTCCAAATTTGATACACATATCGAGTAATAGATTTCTTAAACAAGTACTAAAATATTCGGGTCAGAATTAATAATATTCTGGATGGAGTTGGCACTAATTCCAAGCTTTAGACCGAATGAGATATTGTATGATGAAAGGAGTTTATTGCACTGGTTATTTACTATTGAAAGGTTCACACCAAGCCACTTGACTTTCTAGACTTTTGGGCGATCAAGAGTCATTGCTAGACGTCACTTTTGATTTGCTAAATATGAATTTATTAATTAGAGAATTAATAAACTAATCCTATATTTTGTTTAGGACTATTAATTCTAAAGCTATTAGAATTACTTTATATTATGCTATCAATAAGACCAGGTAACCTAATGGGTCACAAACAATAAAGGTTTGAATACTCAATATATATTATTTGACAATATTAGGGGGTCAATTAAGAGAAGAAGATATGTTTATAGGTGAATTATAAGTTTGTTATAATTCAAGGGACTTAGTTACAATTATGTAAACTTCAAGGGCCTAATTATAGACATTGGATCTTGGAAGACTTAATTGCAATTAACATAAATTCTAAAACTTATAAACATGGGAAATGTTCCATGTTGCTGCATGAGTTTTTGCACGATCAAAAGAAGGATTTTTTGTTCTCCTTCTTCACCACTTTCTTCTCCAATTATTAACCCTAGCCTCTTCTCGTCTACTAGCATAGATTTGAGTAGGCTTGTGAGTGATTCAACCTTGCGTGGATTACTGCTAGAGACAATCCTACTCTTAGATTGTAGTAGTGTAAAGTCGATGATTAAAGTAGAGGAGTAGGCGCAAGAAAAGTTTTTGTTTTCTACCATACAAGGTAATCTCCGTTTCCTTCCTCTATTCCCATTTTAATTGCAAACACGTGATCCTTGGACATGGATTTTATAGTTATTTCCACTGCGTTCTTATTTGGTAAGCATAATAAAATCCCAACCATGGAATCAGAGCCTTCGTGTTTGTGTTTTCATAGGTCTTTAATCGCTTTGAAATCATTTTTGAGCATGTAACTATATGACCATGGTGATTGTATGTCTACTACTTTGTATAGCGTGTCTGAGTTTTCTGGTTTGAAGAGTCTCTGGGTCATTGAAAATTAGTTGGAAGTTGTTTCCATGTGGGTCTCTGTTTATACATAAGATTTTCTGCAATCAAGATTTTGATTCAACAATTTGGATTGTTGTTTCAATTCTGATATAGATTACAGTTGATTGTTAATATTGATTAACAATGCTTGATATCGAAATTATTTCGAACGGTATGAAAATTATGTTACTGTTCATGGAAAATTTACAGCAAAATTCAAGGAAGAAGATGAACAGTGATTTTTTGGCCTCCAGAGCCTACCTGGCGCTAGGTACCTTCGACCCATTTCGTGCCAGGTACACTCTATTCTTCCCCTATGCATGCCTGCAGAGCAAACCTGACATCGGGTGCATTCGACCAACCTAGCGCCAAGTGCACTTTGTTCCAGCACTGTTTTATAAAAAAAATAATAATAATAACTTTTTTTTTTAATCTTTTCTACTTTTGAGAATAGGTTCTAATAATGATTGAAATTTATCTGAAACCCATGATTTTGGATAAAAATAATTTCAAAATTACATGTAGGACCTATAATTTTCTAAAAAATTGATTTCGAACCAGAACTTTTCAAAATTCAATTTTAGACCTAGATTTCTCCAAAATACTGAATTTAGATTTTTGTGCATTGGATGTTTTATATGTTGTATTCTAAGCATGTTTTGTTGGCATGGTGGATGGTTATGGACTAAGACCAAACTCATCTGTTCATGCATCTTTATCACTTTATTTTATTTAAATAGGGCTTACCTGTCCTGCCTTATCTCAAAATTGTTGTGTAATTCTCTTCTTATCTAACTCCCCTCGAATGTAACTCAAGATTGTTTCCTTTTGAAGATTATGTAATTAGTTTATATAGGTTAGATAGAGGTAGGATTTAATTTTACAAGATTTTGAAGATGGGAATCAAAACGAAGCATACATTGAACTTAAATCATGCATGAACACATAGGATTGACCATATTAATTTCCTTGATGGCTTGAGAAAATAAATATAGAGAGTCAATAACTATGCCACGTAATTGTTTATTACCATGTTTATCAATTTATGCTGCTTATTGATAAATTGAATGCATCCCAAACAATGAGACAACTAAAAGAAATAAATCTCTCAAATAATATTAAATCTAATGCCTTCCATTAATATAGTAAGAACGAGAGTTCTTTTTCGAGACCATGTTGTTGGGCATACCTAAGCCTACTTGATATTAAGTATGTTAAGCTATGGAATTTAATTCTTGATTAATGGGTTGGATTTAACTAATTTCTTTATCCAGATTAGGCTAACCCAAGCATAAAGATTTTTAGAGGCAAGGTTGGGATAGTATGGAATACTTTAATGATTAAGAGATGTTAATCACCCAATGATATAATAGTTATATTTGATGTAATTGGTATTGGATACCTACCACAAAACTTAAGAGTGGCTTGTTGGGCAAACCCAAGGTCATTCTTAAGGAATTTGGATATTGGTCCTGTAGAAAGCTTCCAACGAGCTTTCCCGAGTCAATAGTGGGGCTATTGATTTGAGTAAAATAGTGAAATAAAAATGCGTTTAATTAAAGACCTAATTACTTGCATATCATGAGCATATACATGTTCTAATTACTCTAGCTTTACATCTAGGTCACTTGCAACATATCGAAAAATCTAAACCTACCTAGCATCTTGGAAACAAATAAGCTCACCAAATCAAACTATTTAGATTGGTATAGATACTTGAGAATCGTTCCCAAGTCGGAAAAGTTGGACTACGTGCTAGATACTCCTATTTTGTCACCTCTAGCCCAAGATGCTTCTGCTGATGAGTATGCTATCCACAAGAAGCACAAGAAGGATAGTGACACTGCACATTATACTAGTGTTAATGACTCCTAAGTTACAAAAATAGCATGAGCATATTGATGCTCAAACCATTATTTTACATCTTAAAGAGTTGTTTGATAAACAAGCTAGAACTGATAGTTATGAGATCTCTAAGCAACTGTTCTATTCTAAGATGGTTGAGGGAACTTCAGTGGCCACTCATGGACTACAGATGTTGGGCTCTATTGAAAAGTGTGGGTCTCTTAGTTTCGTAATAGATCAAGATTTAAGTGTTGACTTAATTCTACAATCATTACCAAGTAATTTTTCATAATTTGTGATTAACTACCACATGAACAATATTGAGACCACCATACATGAGCTTATCAATTTGCTTAAAACTGTTGAATCATCCATGAAGAAGGATGATAAGATGATCATGCTAGTAGGTTCTTCGGCTTCTAAGAAGAAAGTTCCCAAAAAGAAGAAGGAAAATCCTACTAAGCCTAAAGGAGGCATGAAGAAAAAGGAAGCAGCCACTAAAGGCCAATGTCATCATTATGGCAAGATGGGGTATTAGAGGAGCAACTGCAAAGCCTGCTTGGAGACCATAAAGGAAAAGAAGGAGATGGAGAAGTTTGCAAGCACTTCTACTTCTACTCCTGCTATATTTATGATTGAGATTAATGATGTCATTAGTAATAAGATATGGGTATTAGATACCGATTGTAGATCTCATTTATGCAATAATTTGCAAGGACTAAAGGGCAAATGATATGGGAGATTGTTAGTGTTGTGCCAAAGAGGCAATCACTTGTACCATGTATATTGCTTCATAATTAATAAAAAAGGCATCATTTATCCTTCAGTTTGATTGTTATATCTGTATATGCATATAAACTATTTGATAAAGTCCCTAGTACAACATAGTGTTAAGAAAATCATGATAGAGATCATGATGTGAGATTCCTACTACACTATGCAGTATTTGTGCTTGAATAATCCGTAGTTATAGTATTAATGAGATGGGACATCATTAATACGCCAAGACTAATACATGTTATATCTCTTGATTGGATCAAGCGTTGGTTCTCATAACTGTGAGTATTGTGATATTTAGGATTAATATGTGGATGCTTGTTATATGAACAAGTTCATTACATGACCTAGCTATGCAATAATTACTTGGATAAGCTATTGAGTATTAGTGATAGAATCTCACTATAGCAAGTGTGTAAATATCCTTAGACTTGATATTTCAAAGGTACTTTGTTTGCTGAGCATTATACTTTGATTTCAATCTTTGGAGCCAAATTGAGGGTAGTCTATAGGATGAATATTGGCTATAATGTGAGGTAAACGAAAGTGGTAGAAAAGTCAATGAAGGATTTGCCACGCCTAATAGTAGGAGAGTATATCTTAGGGCTACTTGTAGAAATCATTACTTATGAAATCCTTGGCCAAGGCGACTATGTGTTGAAATTAGTTCCAAATTCACATATCAAGTAATGTCTTTCTTGAACAAGTACTAAAATATTTGAGCTAGAATTAATACTATTCTAGATGGAGTTGGCACTACTTCCATACTCTAGACCAGATGAGATATAGTATGGTGAAAGGAGTTTATTGCACTGATTATTTGCTATTGAAAGGTTCACGTCAAGCCACTTGACTTTCTAGACTTTTGGGTGATCAAGAGTCATTGCTAGATGTCGCTCTTAATCTGCTAAATATGAATTTATTAATTAGAGAATTAATAAATTAATCCTATATTTTGTTTAGGATTATTAATTCTAAAGCTGCTAGAATTAATTCATATTATGCTACCAATAAGACCAGACAACCTAATGGGTCACACAAGATAAAGGTTTCAATACTTAATATATATTATTTGATAATATTATGGGGTCAATTAAGAGAAGAAGATATGTTTATAGGTGAATTATAAGTTTGGTATAATTCTAGGGACTTAGTTGCAATTATACAAACTTCAAGAGCCCAATTGTAGACATTGGATATTAGAGGGCTTAATTGCAATTAACACAAATCTTAAAACCTAAAAACATGGGAAACGTTCCCTGCTGCTGCTTGAGTTTTTGCATGATCAAAAGGAGGATTTTTGGTTCTCTTTCTTCAGCACTTTCTTCTCCAATTATTAACACTAGCCCCTTCTCTTCTACTAGCATACATTTGAGTGGGCTTGTGAGCAATTTAATCTTGTGTGGATTACTGCTAGAGACAATCCTATTCTTGAATTGTAGTGGCGCAAGGCAGACGATCAAAGCAGAGGAATAGGCACAAGAAAAGTTTTTATTTTCTACAATAGAAGGTAATCTCCATTTTTTTCCTCTATTCTTGTTTTAATTACAAACACGTGATCCTTAGGCATGGATTTCACAGTTATTTCTGCTGCGTTCTTATTTAATAAGTATAATGAAATCCCAACAGAGATGTCGTTTCCAATGAGTAGGATATCATCGACATAAAGTACTAAAAAGACTATTGCATTCCCACTATTGCTCATCTTCATTTTTGATAAAGTCAAATTCTTTAATTGCTTCATCAAAATAAACATTCCAACTTTGAGATGCTTGCTTCAATCCATAATTGGATCTTTGAAGCTTGCACACTTTATTAGAATTCAAAGGATAATTAAAAGTCTCAGGCTGTGGCATATACACTTCCTCAAGTTTATTTTCATTAAGGAATGCGGTTTTAACATCTATTTACAAAATCTTATAATCATAATATGATGCTATGGCAAGAAGAATTCGAATGGATTTAAGCATTGCTATCAGTGAAAAGGTTTCATCATAGTCTATACCATGAGATTGTCTATAACCTTTTGCTACCAATCGCGGTTTTTGAACCTTTAGGTAGTTAACCAAAGTCCAGACTTTGTTATTATACATGGATTGCATCTCAGATTTCATGGCCTCTAGCCATTTCGAGTCAGAACTTTTAATAGCTTCTTGATATATGGTAGGTTCATCATTAACCATGAGCTTCACATTGTGATTGTCAGTGATGAGAAATCCTTATCTCTCAGGTTATTGACGAACTCTATCAGATCTTTATGGTCCTTTCTATAGAAGTAGGCTCACCTCGAACTTGTGATCTTTCTAATCGTGGTTCGTTATTCGGTTCAGATACTAATTTTAGTTCTTGAATCTCATTAAGATGTATTTTATTCCCACTAATTCTTTTGGAAATAAATTTCTTTTCAAGAAAGAATCCATTTCGTGCAACAATTACTCTATTTTCTTTTTTGAGATAAAACTGGTATCCTTTAGTTTCCTTACGATACCCCACAAATATGCATTTATCTGATTTAGGTGCAAGTTTATCCGATAATAAACACTTTACATAAACTTCATAATCCCAAATCTTAAGAAACAACAAACAAGATCGTCTCCCAATCAATATCTCATATGGCGTTTTTTGAACCAATTTAGTATGAATGCAGCAAACTCTAGGGCATAAACCCAAAAGGAGATTAGAAGATCTGTTTGACTCATCATGGATCGAACCATATCTAATAAAATCTGATTTCTCTATTTAGATACACCATTCCATTGAGGTGTTCTGGTGGAGTTAATTACGAGATAATTATCACAATCCGTGCTCGCGGACCTGGGAGCGCAACTATGGGCCTAGCAGTACCCACGGTCAACTACTTGGCCGCCGTCCTCGCTGGGCTAAAATGGATATCCTAAATTGACAATGAGTACTTAGACCCATTCTTATATACCTTTCACACTTCTCATCCCAATCTCATGTGGGATTGACGTATCACATCCGCCCCTCCTTTAGGCCCAAGCATCCTCACTGGGCCCATACTTTAGGGGCCAAACTTAGGACCAACCAGGCGGCATAGGATTCTAGAGGTGGCTCCCACCGCATATGATGTAGCACTTAGTTCTCATACCAGGGACTATTTACCTGCTCTTATACCAAATGTTAAGTCCTATGCCTGCGGACCCGGAGTGCGACTATGGGTCAGGCAGCACCCACGGTCAACTACTTGGCCACCGTCCTCACTGGGCCAAAATGGATATTCCAAGTTGACAATGGGTACTTAGGCCCATTCTTATATATCATTCACACTTCTCATCCCAATCCTATGTCAGATTGGGGTATCACAATAATTCCATAATTCTTAAGATGCTCATCAAATTCGTGACTTAAGTATTCACCACCTCAATCTGATCGAAGTACTTTGATACTTTTGCCAAGATGATTTTGTACTTTATTTTAAAATTCTATAAATTTCAAGACTATTCAAATTTATATTTCATCAGATATAGGTAGCCATATCTGCTGAAATCACCCGTAAGTGTAATGAAGTACTAAAATCCTCCTCTAACATGTGTATTCCTTGGTCCACATACATCAATATGTATTAGGCCCAATAAATTAGTTGTCCTTTCATTTTATCTCTTAAAAGGTGCCTTAGTTATTTTGCCTAATAAACAAGAATCACATGTTCCGTAAGATTCTAAATCAAATGAATTTAGAAACTCATCATTATGAAGACTTGTAATGTATTTCTCATTTATACGGCCCAAACGACAATGCCAGAAGTACGTCTGATTTAAACAATTAGATTTCAATCTCTTAGTATTCATGTTATAGATAGTCTTGTTCGAAGATCCACGAATATTAAGAATATATAGCCTATTTGATAATGAGGCATCTCCATAATAATTAATGCCATTTTTATTAATGGATCAAATGGTATACCTAATAACAAATTCAAAACCTTCTAAATCTAAATAAGAAACTAAAATAATACTCCTACTCATAGCAGGAACATAAAAATAATCATTCGGTTCTAAAACAAGCCCACTGGGTAAACTAATTCAAAAGTTCCTACAGTTACTACAGAAACTTTTGCTCCATTTGCAACTCGTAGGTCCACCTCCCTTTTGCCAATGCTTTACTCCTTTTTAGACTCTACACATTTACAAAAATGTGAAATCTACAATCGGTATCCAAAACCAATGAATCAGAAGTAGATAAATTAATTTCTATTACATAAATACCTGAAGCGGCAGTCTCACTACCCTTCTTCTTCTTTGCTTCCAAATAAAGCTTACAATTTCTTAACCAATGCCCATGTTCACTACAATGGTGGCATGCTCCCTTCTTTGGTGTTTTGGCCTTAGATTTGGCTTAAACTTGGACTTAGCCTTGTCCTTGCCCTTACTAGCCATGACTTTGCCCTTTCGGTTGTTCTTTTTCCCTTGTCCTTTTTGAACCATTAGAACACTAGGAGTATTTTTCTCAATGTTCAATTTAGCTTGTTTTAGCATCCCATGCAATTCAGTAATGGATTTCTTCATATTATGCATGTTAAAATTCATGACAAACTGGTCATACTCATGAGGTAATTAGCCTAATATTAAATCTGTTACCATGTCACGATTAAAAGGAACACCAAGCTTTTCAAGATGATCAAAATAGCCCTTTATTTTAAGGACATGAGCACTTACCAATGCGCCAGAAACCATCTTACAAGCATTTAACGCCTTATGAGTTTCAAATCTCTCTTGTCATGCTTGTTAGTGGAACATTTCCTTGAGATGCACAATCATGTCTGATAGGGCCTAAATTAGTCATATATTTCCAATTTATTTGAGGCCATTTTGTAATACATTTTGAGCAATAATTGGTCATATTCCTTCATATAAGGTATTTTGTGCGTTAAAATAAGGTAAAATCGTTGCTAAACAGACTAGAGGTGGCGCCGACCAGGACAGGATAGGCGGCGCCGGCCACGTACTGCTGGCATATACTTCGAGGCTATGAAAAATCGGCAAAACAAGAGATGAACAAAACACAGCCAGCACTGGTTTTGTAACACCCCAGAAAACCTAGGCCCGCCAGGGTCGGGGATGTCGCCCCGTCCAAAGGACAAGGGGTCTTTATAACTAGGTCACAAATAAAAATTGTTGGAATAAATAATACTCAAGCTAAAAGAATTTATTACAACCCAAAAAAACTTCAAAAGTACATCCATGAAATTCCAAAACAAAAACCATAATTAAAATCATCCACACTCATCTCCCAAAGCAGTACATAAAATAAAAAAAAAACACATTCTCTTCCAAGGTAGCTACTCACCCACAACAGGATCAACCTGAAATCATGATAAAAGGTGGTGAGAGAAATCTCCGTAAGTCCGTGTGTGCTTTGGGTGTTTAGCAGAAACAGTTCGTGGATGCAAAGTGTGAAATCTTTATAAGAGAAACATTGGCAAGCAATAAACATTAGTCAAAAGCAAGAGTGGTGTTTTGGCTCTTCTAGCCATACATAAGTAATTAAATCAACCACTCGAAAGAAAGGGATATGGGTTACCACACTTTGGGCCCCATAACCGGTCAGAATGCCTAACACGTTGTGCGGACCGCCAAAAGTAGGTGATCGGCCTCATCGGGCAAGATACTCCTCCTTCTCTATACCCAAACAACCACCGGATGTCCATTCCGGCAAAAACACGAGTCACTTGATTGAAACAAAATAAACTGCTAGCTCGGACCGGCACGACTCACTGGAACTGGTATCTTATCCGGGAAGGACTCACCCCTCAGAGGTGGCCACCTACTCAGAGACTCACCCTAACCCTTCAAAGACTAGACCTAGTAGTCCACCCTTATTGAGTACTCAACGACATTCCCCACTTGGGACAAAATGAACAAAGCATTGTGCTTCATGAAAATAACAATCTGAGGGTTTCCAAAACTTCGGGAGAAATTAGTTTTAGAAAGAGTTTCAAGTTTGGAAAAATCTGCCCAAAGACTTTTAAATAATTTTAAGTGTTGGAATTAATGATGAATTCAACCCTCAATTGCTTTCAAATAACCGAATGCCCTTGTACTCCACATTTGGCTTGCTATAAGGAAATCATTTCACATCAATCAGGTTTTATGCAGGAGCTTACCTGATTCTCGCTCACAACAACAAGGTCTCGATCAGACGACCTAACCCCACATGAGAAAATACAAATCTTAATCAGATTCAAGCCACAATCCACTTCCTCAATTTTAAATCAACTCAATTCACTACTACCATGATCCTAGTGTCCCAGGCTTTAAGGCAAAATAATAATTGAATAGGTTTATAAGCTCAATTTAATTTGTTATTTAAAATAATTAATGGATTAGGAAATAAATTCTATTAAGTTGAAAGTTCAACTATTGTTAAGGAAAATTTAGAGTTTATTTGATCAAGAGCCATAGGTGGTACTAGGTAAAATAGTGATTTAGTGATAGCTTAGTTGTTAGAAAATAATTAATAGCTAAAACTAGTTAAGATTACATTTAATAAGTCTTTCTTGGAAAATAGTAAGTAAATCCTTAAGGGTTTTGATCTAGTAAATATTTTATTAAGTATAAATCTTTTTCATAAGGGCTTTAATTAATTTGCTTTATTTTAAATAATATTTATTTATTTTATTTTCTAGAAAAATCATTATTTATTTGACTAAAATATCCTTTACATATATTATAATTCCAAATCTACCCTTCCTAGGGTTTTCGAAATTCTTTAGCAAAAATTATTAGTAAATATTTTATTCATGAAATAAAATTTGCTTAGGGACAACTAGATCATGATCAAGATTCCATGGTCATAATCAATAACATACTCAATCCTTCAATTCATCAAATCATCCAAGTCTTGCACATAGGCATAGATCTAAATTTATTATTACATGATTTAACCTCTACTAGCATAAACATGATCATGGCTTCAAAATCTAATTGTGCATATAAATCCTATTCACCCATGGTGACATAATCTCTAGCATGCTTCATCACAAATACTACCTATGACATGCATCAAATCTCAACTCATCATTAAATCCACCAACATAATCCTTCCATGCATAAATTCCATCTCCTTCACAATCATACATATACTCATGCTTCAATCAACAATATCACATACACAAACCCATCGCCATTCATCAACCTAGAGACATGATTCTAAATTTTGAAAAAGAGGATTGAAGGTACTTACTTGATTGATGAATGACTTGAAGGAGTTTAGAGAAGATCTCAACTCCTAGATGGCTAATCTTATTCAAGAAGGGTGGCGAAAGCATGGTCATGGGAAAAGAAACCATTCGGCCAAGGGAGGAAATTTCGGTCCATGAGAGAGAGAGAGAAAGAAGAAGAGATCATTAGCATGCTTATTCATATAGGTTTTCATTAGAGATTAAGTTTGAAGAGGATGAAGTTGTTAGAATAAGTTTACCTTGAAGATGTTCTTGTTCTTCACAAAAATTTCTGCTTTTTGATCCAAAGTAGCAAGATGATTTGTGGAGTTTGATGTTAATAAGGGTGTTGATGAATGCACAGAAAGGAGTAGATCAAATCTGGAGATTTTTGTGAGGGTTTGAAGTGGTTTGGAGGGGTATTAGGTGTGGAGAAAGAGTAGGTGTTCTTGGTGTAGTGTGTGTGTGTGTGTTCTTGTTGCTTGAAGAAAATCGAGAGAGAGAGAAGAGAAGCTGCCGATTTTTCTGAGGAGTTGTGGCTGCCGAAATTCTGTAGGGTTTAAGGAGTGACTTCTCTGATTTGGAAGGGAAAGGAAAGACTAGTTTTTACAATCCTTGAAGAATATTTTTAGGAAGAGAATTTGGAAACTAGATATTCCAAGAATATCTTGATTTTTCTGGACAGCTTTAAAGTCTCCTATGGCCGACTGGATTGTGCAGTTTTCTGGGGAATTAAAGCTGGTTAAAGGAGGGTTGTGGTGGCCGAAATTAAGGTGCACAATGGTGGAGAAGATGTCTGATCAATTGAGCAAAATTTTATGGAAAGTTGTTAAACAAGAAGGATGAAATTTTTGGAAAGTAATCAAGCTAAATTGCAGGGATTTGGTTGAGAGATTTTCGGTCAACCATGGAGGGAATTTCGTGCAGAAGCTTCAGGGAACAATGGACCTCTATTGATGGAGGTTTAAGGGAGGTTTTGACAGAAGTAGGTTGGGGTTTTCAGTTGAAACAAAATAGGAAACAAGCTGGACAAAAATTCAGCTCAGGAATTTCGCTGAATTGAAACTTTCTGGCAGAATTTTCGTCTGCCATTTCCAGCAGATTTGCTGCGAGTTTTGAAGCGGATTTCAGGGGTATTCAAGGATGGTTTCCAGCCTTCTTTATGGAGGAAAAACATGGCTCAGGTGCTTCACAAAATCTGGGAGAAAAATGCTTAGTTTGGAGCTCACAAAGCTGATTTTCGTATAGGAATGTTTCCTGTTTTGCTCTAGCTTGTGCAGTCCGAATTTGGGCAAAAACTTTCAGGTTTCAACTGATCCTAAAGACCATTTTTCTGGTAGCATTTGGGAGGCAATGTGAGCTATAATTTTCGACCTTTTGAAGGTACAACAAGATGGAAAATTTCAGCTCATTTCATGAAGATAGATGAACTAAGTTAGAGGAAAAATTTCAGCAAGCTTTCAAGAGGGATTTTCCTCTTAAATTTTTCCCACAAAATCATTTACATTTTCCAAACCATGAGAAGCCTTTTACTAGGACATTTTGATCCTAAAAGACCTTAGTCCTCTACTGAATTTTTCTGGAAAGGAAAAGGATAGAACACTTTGAACAAACTAAGGAGTTGGAAATTAAGAAAAGCTAAAGATCAAGGGAGAATGAATTCCCTTTAGGCATTTCGCGAAGAACAAAAGAGTGAAGTGAGAATTCTCCTAACATGTCTCTCCTAGGACATCATCACCACATTGATCTAGGCCCTCATGGCCGAAACCATCCTTTTCCAAGCAAAATAAAATTTACTCAAGCTAAAGCTTCTATGATGGACTTTGAACCTTAGACCTCAAGAATTAATTCCAAGGCTCTAACCACTAAACCACAACAACTCTTGTTGCTATTTATACTAGAAAAATTATTTCCTCTTCAATCCACAAGCTATCTCCTTATTTCACCTCGGTGCAAAAATTACCATTTTGCCCCTCTCACACATCACTCACCAACAAGACTTCAAGATAATAAAAATCAAATTCAAAGCACATAGAAATCATATGAAAACATATTTAATCATGAAATAAAGCATGATATGCATCCCAACCCCCTTACTCTAAGGTTGGTCTTGACTGGGGTTTCATATCGTCCCCTCCTTAGAAGAATTTCGTCCCGAAATTCAAGCATACCTCTATTTCAGCTCGGGATACTTCCGCTTAACCCATTCCTCCGATTCCCATGTAGCATCCTGCGTGCCATGGTGCTCCCACTAAATCTTAACCATTGGTATCTGCTTATTCCGGAGGGTTTTGACACTGCAGTCCAATATCCGAACAGGCTTTTCCACGTAGCTCAAGTCTGGCTGCAACACTAATGGTTCCTCATTCAACACGTGACCGGGATCCGCATTATACTTCTTCAACTGTGACACATGGAACACGTCATGGATACCCGTTAACCCATCCGGTAGGTCCAACCGGTAGGCTACTGGACCGATTCTTTCCTTAATAAAAAACGGCCCCAAATACCTCGGATTCAATTTTGCACCCTTCGGATGCTTTACAATCCCCCGGTTGGGTGATAGCTTCAGAAACACATGGTCCTCGACTTGAAATTCCAATTCCCTCCTCCGGTTGTCCGCATAACTCTCTTGTCGGCTCTGAGCCGCCTTTAACCTTTCTCGGATTAGCTTCATCTTATCCAACATCTCTTGCACACAAACCTCTCCAGTTTTGCTCACGTGTCCATCTTCCGTCCAACTCCAATACAACGGTACTTGACACTTGCGCCCATACAAAGCCTCGTAAGGTTCCATCCCAATCGAAGCCTGATTGCTGTTGTTATAAGATAATTCCGCGTAAGGTACGCATTCTATCCATTTGTCCCCGAAATCCAGAACACAGGCCCTCAACATATCCTCTAATATTTGGATCACCCTTTCTGACTGCCCATCAGTTTGCGGATGCGCCGTCGTACTGAACTTCAAATTCGATCCCATTGCTTCCTGGAACTTTCCCCAAAAACGAGAAGTAAACCTCGGGTCTCGGTCTGACACTATGCTCGAAGGTACTCCATGGAGTCGAACTATTTCTTGAGCATATGTCTGAGCCAGCTTCTCCATGGAGTCCCTTACATTTACCGAGATAAAGTGGGCTGACTTGGTCAGTCGATCCACTACTACCCATATGGCGTCCTTCTGAGTCTTTGACATAGGGAGTCCGGTGACGAAATCCATAGTCACCTCCTCCCACTTCCATTCTGGCACTGGCAATGGCTGCAATAGTCCTGCTGACTTCTTATGCTCCGCTTTAACTTTCTGGCAGGTGAGACAGGTCGATACATACTTGACCACATCTCGCTATATTCCGGGCCACCAGTATGCTCTCTTCAAATCTTGATACATCTTGACCTCTCCCGGATGAATTGCGTACTTGCTCTTGTATGCCTCATATAAAATTCTGTCCCTTAGCTGCTGCTCTTCGGGTACACATAATCGATCTCTGAAATGGAAAACCCCTGCTTCATCCTGACGGAATTCGATGTCTGGTCGCTTAAGCTCCTTATCCTTGAAAATTTGAAACTCGGCGTTGCTTCGCTGAGATTCCACTATTTCTTGCTTCAAGTTCGGTGCCAACTTCAAATTGCTGATGACAATCGCTTTATCTCGTACTTTCGTCCTTCTGTCCAATACGTCCTGAACTACTTGCATTTCTTGCACCTTCAGCCTAGCCATCCCAACTTTTCTGCTTAGGGCGTCTGCCACCATGTTAGCCTTCCCGGGATGGTAGTTGATCGGGCAACGGTATTCTTCCAAGAATTCCATCCACCTTCATTGCCTCAAGTTCAAATCCTTCTGAGTGAAGATATACTTCAGGCTCTTATGGTCGGTGAACACCTCGTACTCGGCTCCATACAAGTAGTGTCGCCATTTCTTTAGGGCGAACACTATAGCCGCCAGCTCTAAGTCGTGAGTAGGGTAGTTTACTTCATGCGGTCGCAACTTCCGTGATGCATAGGCAATCACTTTCCGGTCTTGCATCAACACCGCTCCCAGTCCCTCTTTTGAAGCATCGGTGTACAGTGTGTAAGATTTGCCTTCCTCTGGTAGACTCAATACCGGTGCTGTCATCAGTCTCTTCTTTAGTTCTTGGAAGCTTTTCTCGCATTTCTCTTTCCACACAAATGGAACATCCTTTCTCAACAAACGGGTCATTGGCAATGCGAGTGTCGAGAATCTCTTGATAAACCTTCAGTAGTATCCCGCCAAACCCAAGAAACTCCGGATCTCGGTAATATTCTCCGGTTGCTTCCAGTCTGATATCGCTTCCACCTTGGCCGGATCTACCTTAATTCCCTCCTTAGTCACCACATGACCAAGGAATGCCACATTGTCCAACCAGAATTCGCACTTGCTGAACTTCGTGTACAGCTTGTGCTCCCTCAATTTTTCTAACACGAGCCTCAGATGCTCCGCATGCTCCTTCGGACTCTTGGAGTAGATCAAAATATCATCGAAGAATACTACTACAAAGTTGTCCAGGTAAGGCCAGAATACTCGGTGCATCAGGTCCATGAATACTGCTGGAGCGTTAGTCACCCCGAACGGCATTACTACGAACTCATAATGCCCATATCGGGTGTTGAAGGCTATCTTGGGGATATCTTCCCCTCTTATCCACACTTGGTAATATCCTTGTCTTAGATCCAACTTGGAATAGCAACTGGATCCTTGCAGCTGATCGAATAGTTCGTCAATCAACGGAAGAGGGTACTTGTTCTTAATCGTCAAATTGTTCAGCCCTCGGTAGTCGATGCACAGCCTCAAGGTCCTGTCCTTATTCTTTACAAATAGCCCAGACGCTCCCCAGGGCGACGTCCTTGGTCTAATATAGCCTTGGCCGACGAGCTCCTCTAGTTGCTCTTTCAACTCTTTCAACTCTGCCGGCGCCATCCGGTACGGAGTCCGCGATACTGGTTCCGCTCCGGGAACTAAGTCGATAGTGAACTCCACTTCTCGACTAGGAGGTAGAGAATCCAGCTCCGCTAGAAATACATCGAGAAAATCCTTCACTACTTTCGTGTCCTCAAGAGTACACTGGTCCTTAGGTTTGTTCATCACGTAAGCCAAATAACCTTTACAACCTTGCCTCAATAATTTTCGGGCCTTAGACCCTGCAATCAAGTACTTCAACTCTTTCACCCTCTTTCCATTAAATTCTAACACATCACAACCCGGTCTGACAAACTGAACTGACTTATTTTTGTAGTCTACCCTAGCCCCATGTTTGGCTAACCAGTCCATCCCCAAAATTAAGTCATAGTCTGCAATGTCCAACACAATCAAATCTCCCTCCAGATTTTCTCTCCCCACCTTAACCTTACAATCCCTCACATACCGATCCGCTTGCACCATCTTCCCCAAAGGGGTGCTTACTTCTAAAATGAAAGGTAGCTCCACTCCATCCCAACCCAAATGACATGCACACGACTTGTTTATATAGGAATGAGTAGAGAGCCAGGGTCAATCAAAGCATTAATGGATCGTCCTTGAATAGTGAACGTAACTTCCACCACCGTGGCATCGGCCCCAACTTCCTCTCTGTTGAGAGCGAATACCTTGGCTTTCACTTCTGGGTTCGGTGCTCCACCTCTGGCTGCTCCCATGGCGTTGGCCCGGTTGGGTCCCGGGTTCTGAGCCGAGTTTCCCTGCCCGACTCGGTGCAGCTTAGGGCAGGTATTCCTCAGGTGGTTCGGGTCACCACAGTGTAGCACTTCCTATCTCTTCCCTTGGACCAGCAATTCCTCTCGATGTGGCCTTTCCTTCCACACTGCCGCAGGACGGGAGGTTCGGTGCAGGTCCAGCCGGTGCTATCCGGGCTTGCTTTTCCCGGTTCTGCCAGAGATGATTTGCAGGCCGCTTGTGGGATTGCTGCCTCGGAAATTGTCCCTGTGGTTGTCTCGGCGGTTGGAAGGGCTTGGCTGCCATCCTGCTGCGGTCTTCATTCTCTGTGCGAGAACCAGCGTCCACCGCCCCCGAGTAAGTTGTCGATGGAGCAGGTGCCAAAACTCTCCTTAGCTCTGGTCTTAGCCCCTTGATGAACTGCCTCATCCGATTCTGCTCGGTGTCGACCAGTCTTCGGCAGTATTTCGACAACTGCTTGAATCGGGCCGCGCATTGAGTCACAGACATGCTCCCCTGCCTCAAATTCTGAAATTCATCCTCCCGTTTCTCTACAATCCACTGAGGGATGTACTCCGCCCTGAAAGATTCAACGAAGTTGGACCACGTCCATTCTCGCTCATCCATTACCCAGTCCTCTTGGACCCGCTACCACCACGCCCGAGCTGGTCCTCTCAATCGAAAAGCCACAAACTTAACCATTTGCTCCTCCGAATACTGGAGCGTTGCGAAGATATCCTCCATTTGCTCGACCCACTGCTCGGCCTTCTGGTCTTGTTCCGCTTCACCCATGAAGATAGGCGGTTGGAATTTCAAGAACTTCTCCAACGCCTCATCTTCCCCTCTAGGGTGCCTCCGCTCGGTTAGCGTCTGAAGAATGTCGGCCACTTTGCTGAGTGTCTGACCCATTAACCCATCTACCGAGGCATCAGACCCCATGCCCATCGCGGGATCACTTTGCCCGTCACCCTGATGGGGTGATTGCATACTGTTCTGGTTCAACTTCCAGTGCTACCCGGTCTACCTCCGGAGTTCTTCCGGTGGAAAGAACTGCACGTCTCTTGGGTGCCATTCTATACCATACCCCTAATGGTAAATGTATGCACTCAAGTATCAAATCATTTTAGTGGTGTATGCATACATAGCCAAGTATGAGTAGAAAGAAGTCAGATGCAACTTATTTAAAGGATTGCTCATAAATTTCGATTTCAAAAATTAACTTGCATAATTTCAAAATTTGATAAAAATGAACTTTAAGAATTCTTAACATCTCAATTCATGAAAAGCTGTAATTAAACAAACATCCAAATCAAAATAACTCCTAGCTCTCTACTCCTCATCGGAATCCTCATCATCTGCCTCATATATCCAACCTCCGGTGTTTTTAGAGAAATCCACCCCCTCCCCGCTAGCAAATCCCACCATAGGCTCCTTCCCAGGGCGCCTAGAACTCTCCCCGGCCTCAACTCGGCTGAAGGGAGGAATAAAGAAAGGTTTGGGTAGAGACTCATAGTCTATCTCCCCCGGGTCATCACTAGCTGCTGCTAAATCCACCTCGGGATTAGAAGGGTGGGGTTCAGGCTCCACTATCATAACATCCTCCTCACTGTCAGAGCTTATACCTATCCCCGGGATCGGAGGTGGTTCAAGGATCTGGACCTCGTCCTTACTGCTATCCTCCATCAAGTCAAGCTCATCATCACTATTATCCTCTATAGGGATATCCTCGACATCATTGTTATCCTCTATAGGGACAACTGGCTGAGGGGCAGGCTGGGAAACTGGAAGGTCCTCTTGATCTAGATAGTAGGGTAGGTGCCACTGCTGCCCTTTCGTTGCTGTCCTAAGCAGTCTAGCTATCCTACAACATCAACAAAATAGGTTAGATAAGATTTAAACTTAAATAAATAAATCATATATCATCAATATTTGTCGATAACCTAGTCTCTGATACCACTTGTAACACCCTGAAAAACCTAGGCCCGCCAGGGCGGGGATGTCGCCCCGTCCAAAGGACAAGGGGTCTTTATAACTATGTCACAAATAAAAATTGCTGGAATAAATAATACTTAGGCTAAAAGAATTTATTACAACCCAAAAATACTTCAAAAGTACATCCATGAAATTTCAAAACAAAAACCATAATTAAAATCATCCACACTCGTCTCCCAAAGCAGTACATAAAATATAAAAAAAAACACATTCTCTTCCAAGGTAGCTACTCGCCCACAACAAGATCAACCTGAAATCATGATAAAAGGTGGTGAGACAGAAATCTCAGTAAGTCTGTCTGTGCTTTGGGTGTTTAGCAGAAACAGTTCGTGGATGCAAAGTGTGAAATCTTTGTAAGAGAAACATTGGCAAGTAATAAACCTTAGTCAAAAGCAAGAGTGGCGTTTTGGCTCTTCTAGCCATACATAAGTAATGAAATCAACCACTCGAAAGAAAGGGATATGGGTTACCACACTTTGGGCCCTATAACCGGTCAGAACGCCTCACACGTTGTGCAGACTGCCAAAAGTAGGTGATCGGCCTACTGGGCAAGATACTCCTCATTCTCTATACCCAAACAACCACCGGGTGTCCATTCCGGCAAAAACACAGTCACTTGACTGAAACAAAATAAACTGCTAGCTCGGACCGGCACGACTCACTGGAACTGGCATCTTATCCGGGAAGGACTCACCCTTCAGAGGTGGCCACCTACTTAGAGACTCACCCTAACCCTTCAAAGACTAGTCCTAGTAGTCCACCCTTATTGAGTACTCAACGACATTCCCCACTTGCAACAAAATGAACAAAGCATTGTGCTTTATGAAAATAACAATCTGAGGGTTTCCAAAACTTCGGGAGAAATTAGTTTTAGAAAGAGTTTCAAGTTTGGAAAAATCTGCCCAAAGACTTTTAAATAATTTTAAGCGTTGGAATTAATGATGAATTCAACCCTCAATTGCTTTCAAATAACCGAGTGCCCTTGCACTCCATATTTGGCTTGCCATAAGGAAATCATTTCACATCAATCAGGTTTTATGCAGGAGCTTACCTGATTCTCGCTCACAACAACAAGGTCTCGATCAGACGACCTAACCCCACATGAGCAAATACAAATCTTAATCAGATTCAAGCCACAATCCACTTCCTCAATTTTAAATCAACTCAATTCACTACTACCATGATCCTAGTGTCCCAGGCTTTAAGGCAAAACAATAATTGAATAGGTTTATAAGCTCAGTTTAATTTTTTATTTAAAATAATTAATGGATTGGGAAATAAATTCTATTAAGTTGAAAGTTCAACTCTGGTTAAGGAAAATTTAGAGTTTATTTGATCAAGAGCCATAGGTGGTACTAGGTAAAATAGTGATTTAGTGATAGCTTAGTTGTTAGAAAATAATTAATAGCTAAAACTAGTTAAGATTAAATTTAATAAGTCTTTCTTGGAAAATAATAAGTAAATCCTTAAGGGTTTTGATCTAGTAAATATTTTATTAAGTATAAATCTTTTTCATAAGGGCTTTAATTAATTTTCTTTATTTTAAATAATATTTATTTATTTTATTTTCTAGAAAAATCATTATTTATTTGACTAAAATATCCTTTACATATATTATAATTCCAAATCTACCCTTCCTAGGGTTTTCGAAATTCTTTAGCAAAAATTATTAGTAAATATTTTATTCATGAAATAAAATTTGCTTAGGGACAACTAGATCATGATCAAGATTCCATGGTCATAATCAATAACATACTCAATCCTTCAATTCATCAAATCATCCAAGTCTTGCACATAGGCATAGATCTAAATTTATTATTACATGATTTAACCTCTACTAGCATAAACATGATCATGGCTTCAAAATCTAATTATGCATATAAATCCTATTCACCCATGGTGACATAATCTCTAGCATGCTTCATCACAAATACTACCTATGACATGCATCAAATCTCAACTCATCATTAAATCCACCAACATAATCCTTCCATGCATAAATTCCATCTCCTTCACAATCATACATATACTCATGCTTCAATCAACAACATCACATACACAAACCCATCGCCATTCATCAACCTAGAGACATGATTCTAAATTTTGAAAAAGAGGATTGAAGGTACTTACTTGATTGATGAATGACTTGAAGGAGTTTAGAGAAGATCTCAACTCCTAGATGGCTAATCTTATTCAAGAAGGGTGGCGAAAGCATGGTCATGGGAAAAGAGACCATTCGGCCAAGGGAGGAAATTTCGGTCCATGAGAGAGAGAGAGAGAAAGAAGAAGAGAACATTAGCATGCTTATTCATATAGGTTTTCATTAGAGATTAAGTTTGAAGAGGATGAAGTTGTTAGAATAAGTTTACCTTGAAGATGTTCTTGTTCTTCACAGAAATTTCTGCATTTTGATCCAAAGTAGCAAGATGATTTGTGGAGTTTGATGTTAATAAGGGTGTTGATGAATGCACAGCAAGGAGTAAATCAAATTTGGAGATTTTTGTGAGGGTTTGAAGTGGTTTGGAGGGGTATTAGGTGTGGAGAAGGAGTAGGCGTTCTTGGTGTAGTGTGTGTGTGTGTGTGTGTGTTCTTGTTGCTTGAAGAAAATCGAGAGAGAGAGAAGAGAAGCTACCAATTTTTCTGAGGAGTTGTGGCTGCCAAAATTCTGTAGGGTTTAGGGAGTGACTTCTCTGATTTGGATGGGAAAGGAAAGACTAGTTGTTACAGTCCTTGAAGAATATTTTTAGGAAGAGAATTTGGAAACTAGATATTCCAAGAATATCTTGATTTTTCTGGACAGCTTTGAAGTCTCCTATGGCCGACTGGATTGTGCAGTTTTCTGGGGAATTAAAGATGGATAAAGGAGGCTTGTGGTGGCCGAAATTAAGGTGCATAATGGTGGAGAAGATGTCTGATCAATTGAGCAAAATTTTATGGAAAGTTGTTAAACAAGATGGCTGAAATTTTTGGAAAGAAATCAAGCTAAATTGCAGGGATTTGGTTGAGAGATTTTCGGTCAACCATGGAGGGAATTTCGTGCAGAAGCTTCAGGGAGCAATTGAGCTCTATTAATGGAGGTTTAAGGGAGGCTTTGACAGAAGTAGGTTGGGGTTTTCGGTTGAAACAAAATAGGAAACAAGCTGGACAAAAATTTTGCGCAGGAATTTTGCTGAACAGAAACTTTCTGGCAGAATTTTCGTCTGCCATTTCCAGCAGATTTGCTGCGAGTTTTGAAGGGGATTTCAGGGGTATTCAAGGCTGGTTTCCAGCCTTCTTTATGGAGGAAAAACATGGCTCAGGTGCTGCACAAAATCTGGGAGAAAACAACTTAGTTTGTAGCTCACAAAGCTGATTTTCGTATAGGAATTTTTCCTGTTTTGCTCCAGCTTGTGCAGTCCGAATTTGGGCAAAAACTTTCAGGTTTCAACTGATCCTCAAGACCATTTTTCTGGTAGCATTTGGGAGGGAATGTGAGCTATAATTTTCGACCTTTTGAAGGTACAACAAGATGGAAAATTTCAGCTCATTTCATGAAGATAGATGAACTAAGTTAGAGGAAAAATTTCAGCAAGCTTTCAAGAGGGATTTTCCTCTTGAATTTTTCCCACAAATCATTTACATTTTCCAAACCATGAGAAGCCTTTTACTAGGACATTTTGATCCTAAAAGACCTTAGTCCTCTACTGAATTTTTCTGGAAAGGAAAAGGATAGAACACCTTGATCAAACTAAGGATTTGGAAATTAAGAAAAGCTAAAGATCAAGGGAGAATGAATTCCCTTTAGGCATTTCGCGAAGAATAAAAGAGTGAAGTGAGAATTCTCCTAACATGTCTCTCCTAGGACATCATCACCACATTGATCTAGGCCCTCATGGCCGAAACCATCCTTTTCCAAGCAAAATAAAATTTACTCAAGCTAAAGCTTCTATGATGGACTTTGAACCTTAGACCTCAAGAATTAATTCCAAGGCTCTAACCACTAAACCACAACAACTCTTGTTACTATTTATACTAGAAAAATTATTTCCTCTTCAATCCACAAGCTATCTCCTTATTTCACCTCGGTGCAAAAATTACCATTTTACCCCTCTCACACATCACTCACCAACAAGACTTCAAGATAATAAAAATCAAATTCAAAGCACATAGAAATCATATGA